>JAZKJV010009122.1:0-257438 GCA_037367405.1 Ottelia alismoides
TTCCAGGTCAAAAGGAGGCTTGGCGGTGGAGTGAAGGGGTGCAAGAGAAGCTAAAAATTAAAAGAGCATGCTTTAAAGTTATGTCTAAGGATAAAACAAATGAAATTGTCATAAACTACAAAATAACGAAGAAGGAAGCAAAGAAGGTTGTAAGCGAAGCTAAGTCAAAAGCTTATGAAGTTTTCTATAAAAATCTCGATTCTAAGGAGGGCCAGAAGAATATACTCAGGTTGGCCAAAACAAGAGAAAGAAAGACCAAAGACCTTTCTCAAGTGAGATGCATTAAGGACGAGGAAGGTCACGTTCTTGTTACTCAGGACATAGAAACTAGATGGGAGCAGTACTTTCATAAACTTTTCATTGGGGAAGGAAATAGAGAGATCACTTTGGGTGATCTAGCTAGTAGTGAAAGTTATTTGAATCGTGCAAGCTATAGACGAATACAAAGAAATGATGAATAGGAGGCTATGAAGGTTATGAGACCTGAGAAAGGTGTAGACCGTATGACATCCACGTGGAAGTATGGAGAGTTTTAGATGAGCGTGGTTTGACTTAGCTTACGAATCTATTCAATGTTATTTGGCGAAGCAAGAAAATGCATGAAGATTGGAGGAGTATCGCGGTGCCTCTTTATAAGAATAAAGGAGAAAATTACAAAAGTATCAAGCTGATGAGTCACACTACAAAAATTTGGGAACGTGATTGAAAAAAGGCTGAGGCAAGTTTCCAACGTAAAAGAAAACCATTTCGGATTCATTCCAGGTCCCTAAACTATTGAAGCCATCCATTTGCTGAGGACAACGGAGATTTATAGAGCTAAAAGGAAGAATCTCCATATGATCTTTATTGATTTGGAGAAGGCTTATGATTCTGTCCCACGAGAGATATTTGTGGAGAGTTTTAAAGAAGAGACAAATACAAGTCCTATACATTAACCTCATAAAGGACATGTATGATAGGTTTTATCTTGTGTAAGGACCCCGTCTGGGAAGACTGACTATTTTGACATCAACACCGGTTTACATCAAGGTTCAGTTTTGAGTTCATTTCTTTTTACTTTGATTATAGACGAGTTGACAAGTCACTTTCAGGATGAGTTACATTGATGCGTGCTATTTGATGATGATATTGTGTTGATTGACGAGACTAGAGATGGAGTAAATGAGAATCTTGAGGTCTGGAGACATGCATTGGAGACTAAAGGATTTCGTATAAGTAAGACTAAGACGGAATATATTGAGTGCACCTTTGATGGAAGCAATGGTGACGAAATTGAGGTGAAGATTGGTGACAATAACATTCGGAAGAGAGATTTTTCTAGATATATTGGATCTATTTTGCAACAGAATCGGAAAATTGATGGAGATGTTACTAATAGAATAAATGCAGGCTGGCTAAAGTGGAGAGGAGCCTCTACCGTTTCTCTGTGATAAGAAAATTCCTCTAAAATTAAAAGAAAGTTTTACAAAGCAGCCGTGAGACCTGCTATGTTGTATAGATCTGAATGCTGACCTGTGAACTGTAGACATGTGCAGAGAATGGCTGTAGCAGAAATGAAAATGCTAAGGTGGATGTGTAAACACACACGAAAGATCGGATTCAGAATGATGCAATCGGAAAGAAAGTTGGTGTAGCTTCGATCGAGTATAAGATGCAAGAAAATCGCTTAAGATGGTTTAGTCATTTACAAAAAAAATCAACGGATGCACCGGTTAGGAGATGCGAGTGTTGAGATGTTGAGCCGGCTAATAGAGGGCAAGGACGGCCTAAGAAGTGTTGGAAAGAGACTACATGAAGGGATCTTAGTTTTTTGGATATAAACCCGAGATTGACCCAAGATAGATCTGACTGGAGGCGAAGAATCCATGTAGCCGACCCTACTTAATTGTGGGAAAAGGCTTTGTTGTTGTTGTTGTCATCCCCAATCGGAGCTACACCAACTTTCCTTCTGATCGCATCATTCCAAATCCGATCTTTTCATCATGACCACACATCCACTTTAGCATTTTCATTTGCGCTACTGTCATTCTCTGTGCGTGTCTATGGTTCACATGCCAACAATTCTGATCTATAAAGTATAGCAGATCTTATGGTTGCTTTGTAATACTTTCCTACTAATAAAGTTATTAAGAAATGAGCAATTAAATGTTGAAGATTAAGAAAAGGCAGCTAACATTCATATGCCTAGGAGTGGCAGGGAACAGAACGGGGAAAGCAAGGGATGGAAAAGAATAAAATTGAAAATGAATTACTGTTTGGATAAATGGGAAGGAAATTTTTTTTTGTGGTTGGTTGAATAAGTAAATGGAAGAGGGGAGGGAGAAGTAGCTTTTAGAATAAGCATTATGAATCTTTAAGATCACTTTCTAATATCCTCATTGATCAGACAAATGAATAAACTATTATATTTAAAGCTATAAATAGATTTATGTAAAAAAAGAGGACAAGAAGAAAGGCATATAACATAATTCATTAAGGACTCAATTACTTCCCCTCCCAGTTGTTTAGAGGTGAAGGAATCTTTCGACTCACCTTAGCATGCATGTTACTGTGACACTGTCCTAACTTTCCTCGCAGCTTTAATGGAAGATCTTATGGAGTTGCTGGTGGTTTTGGAGGACCAGGAGGAGCTATCACAGCCACAGGGGTGTGACTGCTGGAATTGGGTTGATGGGAGATTCACGGTCTGGAGAGTGTCCAAGACCCTGAGCGGAGGTGTCGTTTGACTCAAGAGGATGCAATGCAGATTGAAGTCTGAAGAGATTTTCGCATCGGAAGATGCCCACAAGAATAAAGGTGTTTTTTTGGATTACGAGAAGAGGGTGATACTGGCAGGTGAAAGGCTCTCGCGTTTCATGCAAGGTGTGAATCCGATGTGTGCGAGTTTTTTAAAGGACAATGAGGATGCAGATCACTTGTTCTTCACTTGTGTCGGTTCAATAGATATCTGGTCGAGATTTGGTATCCGTGCGATTAGGACCGATTGTGCAGCAAGCTTTTGGGAGTCCATCGGCTCTGATTGATGTGGTCTAGAGGGAGATCCAAGATTGTGGATGTGATCTAGGCATTGTGCCTAGCGTGAAACGATGTTATCTTTAGGCAGGATAGATTCTATGGTGAAAATGTAATTGCACATGCAAAGACGCTAGCGAATAATTGGCTCGTGTATTTTTTGGCCTTTAAAAGCCATGTTTATAACCTTGTGAATTAATGGTGAAGTTTTTTGGGCGCACACCTATAGGATGCCCGTAATTTTTCCTTTAAAAAAAAACCTTTCCACGCAGCTTGATGACATATCTTTTTCAAAAGAGAGAGAGAGGGGCCTTCCTATACGAAGTAGGTATCGTATCTTCCTCATATAAAGGAACACCTTACTTTCTCACAACTTTGATAGGTTTAAGACTTGTCGAATCGTCGATGAGGGAATCATACACATCCAAACGTCCAACCATGTAACACCCCAAAAAATGTCTCCACGTGTAAAACTGACAAGTTGTAAGAGTGGATTGTAAAAGACTTACTAATTTATCACTAGGACTTGAACATATTGTGTAATTGCCACCGGATATAATTGTACCCAAACCTAATAAATAAACATGATCGGTTTTCTTTAGTAATGCTAGGTATATCATTGATATTGTTGAGAACCGAGAATATGGCTTGAAAATGTTATTTTTTTGAAATTAAGATCTCCACAAGAAATAAAAAAAATGGATTTTTACCCGGCAGACCCTATAATCTTTGTCGATTACCTCTACGACCTTTGAAACATCGTAATTCCTCCCTCACCCCCGTAACTTGTTAACCTTTACCGTATAGACCCCTGTGGTTAACCTCCGTCCATTTAACCGTTAGAACCAACCGGATTCTGTTATCTTCTTTTATATTATACCCATTTTATTTATCAAATTTACTACAAGTGCCACTCCCTCCCACCTTCCACCTCCAGATGTCATTCCATCCACCTCCAGCTGAACACGGTGCCCCCTCCCTCGGTCCTTCGGTCGGCCTCCCTTGCTCGACCCCCCTGCCGCTGCTCAAAGCCCCTCCTCAGCTCACCACACTATCGCTCGAAGCCCCTCCCTCGCTCACCACACTCCTGCTCGAAGCCGCAACCGCTGGTCGGAGCCCTTCCCCCGCCCCGCTGCTCGAAGGCCGCACCCACCACATCCCCCTGCTCGAAGCCCCCCCCCCTCGGTCGGCCGGCCCCCCTGCTGCCGCTCGAAATCCCACACACCGGCTCGAAGCCCACTCCTCCCGCGGTCACCTCCCCTGCGAAGCCCCCTCCCCCCCACGTGTCCCCCGTCCCGCTGCCCTCCCCTACAAAGCCGACCCTGCGTCGTCTCCCCTGCCATCGAAGCCCCGCCTTTCCCCTCGGCCCACCGCCTCTGCAAAGAAACCCCCCCCCCTCCCGCCCCCTGTAAAGTCCCCCCCTGTCCCCCCGCCGGCTCCCCCTGCCAATCGAAGCCCCCCCCTTCCCTCAGTCGATCGGAGCCCCCCCTCCCCCGGTCGAATCGAAGCCCCCCGCCATGCCGCTTCAAGCTCCTGCTCCTCTCCAGCGCAAGCGACCCTCCCTCGACCCCCGTCCAATCTCCTCCGGTCGAGCCCCACCTCGTTGGTGCAGTGGAAAGGGAAGCTGTTAGAGGAGGGAGGACTGTTTTTTCTTTTCTTGGTTAACTCTAGCCGTCCGATCATGGATTGATTAGATTAACTCGCTTTTAACTCAAGGAAGTTAACTCTAGATGTGTCAATTTAACGGTAAGTTTCGCAAGATAAGACAGAACAAGTTTATGGGGGTGAGGGAGGAATTATGATGTTTCAAAGGTCATAGAGGTAATATACAAAGATTATAGGGTCTGTCGGGTAAAAATCCCATAAAAAATTACTTATGAGAACTAGAAGTTCTTGGATGGATCTATGAAAGCTCTAAGGTATATGCTACTCATTAGTATTGCCTTATATTGTCTCTGTAGTCATAATAATTACATCATGTCACGTCAGAGTAAATATTTTATAATGTATCACGTAATGCATGTTTTCATGATCAATCATCTATTCAAGAGTTCATTAAATGATAGGTAGCTATACTCATGGAAGGCATATCGATTTCGATATCGTTTCGATATGAAGTTTCGAAGATATTTTGGCGCTAGATCGTCGAAATATCGCCCATATCGACACACTTTTGTGAAGGAAATGTCTGAAAAGGAGGATATATCGCCATATCGGTCTCATCTCGATATCGATATATCGTCGATATATCGTGATATTTCCTTCCATGGTTATATTTTCAAACCGTTATTGTTGAGATACGTTGAATTATAACCCTTTAGTTATCCCAATGTAGTTATACATGTAACTAGACTCCACATTACGACCTCTTTCAATGATGGGGGTGAAGATCCTGTCAAAAACAGGAGTCTCGCAACCATTGTTGTAAAAATCCTCCGACTGGCCTGACTGGTAGGTCCGACTAGTCTAGTCGATGGGGTGGCCGACCGAGTACTCTGACTAATTCCGACTAAGGCCAACTAGTCGATCGATTTTTGCTTGGAGATACCATTTATTTTTTATTTTTTAAAGCAAACTTATTCTAATATGATTAATGTTTTATTTAAATTCAATTTCTTCTTTTGTTTCGTTATGATAATATAAAAAATGTACAAATCTATGTAAATATATAAGAATATACATACAAAAACGATTTATATATTTAAAATAATTAAAAAATTCAAACCGGTTAAAGCCTGACTAAATCCGATTAGTCGTCCGACTGTCGATTAATCCTTAGTCAGCGACCCAACCGACCGAGTACCGACTATCGATTTTTGCAACCTTGCTCGCAGCCTGGTGAACGAGCTTGAGAAATATTCCATGTGCATTGAGTAGATCGTGCAAAAGAGGAAGAAACCTGACAAAAGCACTAGGCAGAAGCAATGCATAAGCTACAAGTAAAACTTAGATCTTAGACTTCTTATATTACTAGTAAAACTCATATCTCAGACTTAATTATAGGAGCAAAAGTGCTCGCCAAAGAAGTAACAAAAACAACAATAGCCTCTCCAATGGCACACACCTATACGGTGGGGGTTTTTTTCTCTTTCAAAAACAAGAGTACATTACAAAAAATTCCCTAATTATACACATGATTTCAATGTCATACCTGAACTTTAAAAGTAACAATGTGGTAACTTTCAAATTTGTTTCAATGCGGTCTTTCACCATAGAAATTTAGTTAATTATTTCATCATTTTAACCTCAAATTTCAATAGTCAGGGATCACATTGAGATAAATTCGAAAGTTCGGGTACCACATTGTTATTTTTTAAAGTTCGGGTATGACATTGAAATCAGGTGTATAGTTCAAGGACTTTTTTGTAATTTACTCAAAAAACAATAAGCCTCTCCAAAGTACCCAATAGCGATATGGCGAAATGAGGAGCACTCTCACCCATTTTTTTAATAAGAAAATGGGGGAGCCCTCCCGAGGCGGGAGTCACCACACAACAACATTCAAAAGCACTCTCACCCATATGCGGAAAAACTATGGGAAATTTGCTAAATGATATTCACATTCCGATCATGCCGACAAGATGTCCTCCAACACATTAATGATGTCAAAAGAGATAAAAACAACAAAAAATGGCAAAGTCTTCTCCCATTTTAAGTAGGGTAGGCTACATGTATTCTTATCATATCCATGTTAAAAGATCCGACTGTTTTTTTACGTTGGTTGTCGGCTACCTAATGCAACCCTCCTCAACGAAGGATTTGAACCCCAGTATTGTGGTAGGCATACTACTCTACCACCAGACCATTGAAGTGGGCCCAAATAAGATAGTAGAAAAAAATCAGAGGTACATCTCCATAAGTACATGTTATGAAATAAATATCAAATTGATATTTCAGCAATAATTCATGATATTTGAGGTAGCGAAAAGGACTGTCCGAAACATGGAGCAATATTGAAAAAGTTAGGAGAATAGGACTATTCCAAAATGTGGTGTCTTCACTATTACTAAAAAATTTGGTGTACTAATCATAAAAAAGGATGTGTACATATAAGTAGGGAAGCATGAAATATCTTAAATCAGTCCCACCACATAGAAAACTCACTTAATAAGAAAGTGTGATATAACGTGAGGAATAATACTAGACAATTTAGGTCTGATGAATCATGTTTATTGTTCGTCATTAGGTCATTTTAAATCCAAGCCGAAGAAATTGTCAAGCTAAATCCAGTGTTCACAAATGCAGACTGAGGGTTGGATATGCGGCAGCATATGCGTGTGTGGACTCCTTAGCGTGCCGCAATCATGAAACCCCTCGCTATGCGCCCCTTGCGCACATGCAGACAGCATATGCAGGTTGTGCGGTCCGCATATGCGTGCCGTGCTCCCGCTTCCAACTCCAATGGTGTTATTGGGTAATCAGATCCAGATCTTAAGATCCAGATATGAGTTTAGGGTTTAGTCGGCCCGAGTGGACTTGGATTTCTCCTCCCAGATCCCCAGATAGGTTTGTTGCTCCTGCTCTCGATCTCAAGCCTGTAGTCTCCTTTAAGTTGCGCCTCCACTGTCGCCCAAAGGCCTTCCGCCTACATGGCAAACCTCCTTCGCCTCCGGCTCCTCAGTGTGAACCTCCTTCGTCTCAGGCTTCTCCATACGAAGCTCCCCCGCCTTCGTGAACTCCTCTGCCTCCAGCTCCTCCGTGCAAGGTTCCTCCCCCTCCCAACTCCCCCGTGACCGTACAAAGGTAGCCTTAGATTCCTCTTTTTCTCTCATTTCAGGCTATTTTTTTATGTTTGATTTTTGAGAACCAACTTAAGTTTGCATAATGATTTTCGTTAACAACTTCTTCTAATCATTGATTTTTTGGATTGGAATTAGAGAACTTTATTTTGCATTCTTTACATACATCTCATTTCCCATTAATTTTGTGTCTATGAGAAATTTAAATTAGCCTTATATAATCACAAATTTCGTATACGGATGGTTGTGAAATTTATGTGCACACACGTCGAAGGATGATGGTTAGATGTCCTAGTATGTAATCGGGAGATAGTTTCTTCTTATAGGTTTTCAATAATCTGTATCTTGCAATATTTGGTGAAGAGCTTAAAATCTACTGATACTTGGTGTTCGATTTCAGGGAGACAGTTAAATTGACAGAGGTCAGTGAACGATAAAATGGAAAAATTACGATCCAAGCAAGAGATACTCTTCCACATCTCTACTTTGCAAATGCATTCATAAGGTTTTCTGCATTCACAATTTGTGTGGGAGGGTGATTACCGCACAGCAAGTATCTAGCAAATTAAATGAAATGAAAAGCCACATTTATGTGTGAAAGAATGCCACTTGTATTTTACCCAAAGATGTCTAAGCCACCTAGTTCTCTCATAAAACGGACCTCGGACAATGAAATTGTTTCTTTTGTGGTAAGCCAGTGTGTCTAAGTATATTAGTGTATTGTTGATTGAAGCTCACATTTACATAGTTTTATTAGCTACTAGTCTATGTTGTTAAGCATTTTTGGTTGTGGGATATTATTCTAAACCTAGTTGGAATGACTAAGGTGTGAATCAATGGTTGTTTTTTTTGATAAAATTGGAAGAATTAGTGGTATTTCTGCTTTGTACCTTGTGAACTAGTCATTCAAGAATTAGTGCCAACTTATTCCAAATTAGATTTGATTCTTGTGATTTTCTCTGACGTGAACTGTAATGCATTCATTGCATTGTGTACTAATAACATTTTTTATGAAAAAGAGGGTGAGATCCTGAGAAGGGACTCACCGCGGCTGTGTTATAAATATAATTATAAGAAGAGGATTACATCACCTGGAAGATCAAAAATTATACAACGCCTTACAATGTGCAACTTCATTTTCCGAATAAAACCTTTGTTTCCTAAAAATTAGATCATTATGTCCATTCCAAAGTACCCAGAGGACCGCATATGCAACGTAGCAATCATCAGTAGAGGCGCACCCAACTCTCCTAACATACATCCAGAACAAGAACAACTCCAAATCATCCACCAGTAGCCAAGAAATGCCAACCGCCAACCACACCCGTTGTGAATACGGGCAACTAAAAAAAGGTGGTCCAGATCCTCGCTGTCGCACCACACCTATCACAAGAAACATCGGGCAGGCCGAACAACCTTCCCCTCCTGGCCTTGTCGCTCACCCTACCTCTTCTGAGGCACCACAGGAACACTTTCACACAGCACGGAATCTTGTTGCTCTAGATGATTTGCAGGTCGCGACGAAAATCTTCGTTAATCGTTTCCCCCCAGCTACGAAACGCATCGTAGGCTTTTTTAGTAGAGAACTTCCCTCCATCCCAGACAAAATGATTTTCTTCCCTGCGAAACCCCCCGAGGGCAGAAGTTCTGACTGTATTTTTATGAGCTCCTCCAAACGCTAGTCCGACAGATCCGACACAAACCCATGCATCCAGGTCCCAGTACATCCCGCCATTAAGATCGTACACATCCACGATGATGCCAATGCGAAAAGTCTTGGAAAGCGCGCGGCGTGAGCACCATCTCCACTCTAGTCGTCCAGTCAGAATCGGAAGGTGTTCCCATAAACCACCACACGCCTCAACTTAGGCTTCAAATCTGGCATCACCTTCCTGATCCCCACCCAAAGTGGAGATGTAAAGCGGATTCCTCCAGCCTCCGGGGAGCCCCCCACCCTATAAATTTCATGGAGAAGCTTACACGCCAAACTCTGAGAATCGCCCCAAATATGAATCACTCCGCCAGCAAAGCCTTGTTCATACATTCGACATACCAAATGCCTAACCCCCCCCTTTGATCGTCCTCGTGATAGAGTCTCAATCAACCTGGTGCCACCCCTTACACTGTTGCCTCTCATCCGACCAGAAGAACTTCCTTATCTCATGCTCTCAATCTTCTTTCTCACCCCCACAGGTAACAATCTCGTGGAGTGGAAAAAGAGAGGAATAGCTAACAGGACATGCTTTAGCAAAATCAACTTCCCCCCACGTGAAAGAGTCATCGCTTTCCAGCCAGCCAGTCGTTGCTCCATTCTATGAATAAGCATATCCCAATCCGCTCTTCTAAGTTTACCCGCAATCAAGGACAACCCTAGGTACGAGATCGACATCTCGCCCAACGGGCAGCCAAGCGTCGTCGCCACCTCCGCCCCTTCTGCACTAGACATCCCAAACGGAATCACCACTGATTTTTGCTTCTTAATTTGAAGACCAGAAAGATTGCTGAAAACCTCCTCCACCTGCAACGAGCGGCTAATTTGCTCCTCAGATCCAGCCAGGAATATTAATGAGTCATCTGTGTATTGCAACAGAGGGACAGAAATTTCACCATAACGAAAGCCCTCACACCAACCCGCATTTACTACCCTCTTGACCATAACCGCCAGTGCATCTGCCACGATCACAAACAACATAGGAGCTAATGGACAACCTTGTCTGACCCCCCCTGTGCGGCTGGAAGAAACCCCCCTTCGATCTGCCATTCACCAACACCAAGAAAGACGATGTAGTGATGCACCTCCTCATCCAGGAGATCCAAAGATCCGGAAAGCCACGCCGCTGCAAAGATATCCACAAAAACTGCCAATCCACACAGTCATAAGCCTTCGAGTAGTCAAGCTTATCACCCCCTTCAGACCTCGTCGTCGTCAATCGAGACAGATCTCGACCGCCATCACTAAACTATCCGCTATCTGACGGCCTGGGATAAAAGCAAATTGCTCCTGCGAAATGATGCCATCCAAAACCACCTTCAACCTACTTCCCAATACCTTAGAGACAATGAGATAGAGCGCATTTGATAACGCAATGGATCTGCAATCATCAACTCTACAAGGAGTCTCCTTCTTAGGCAGGAGGAACAAGAGCGCTCTATTAATCTTTTCAAAACCCATGTTGCCCCTCCTGAACTCATTGATCACCTCCATAACTTCTCCCTGGAGCAAAACCCAAAACTCACGGTAGAAACCAATAGGGAATCCATCCAGCCCCAGAGCCCCATCGACGTTGAGCCCTCAAACAGCTTCTCTGACTTCATCGACGGAGAAAGGCGCCACCAACCCCTCCGACTGCCTCTGCATCAAGGCCTCCACCCCCTCCCCACCCAGCCCCCCCCCTCCATCTTCTCCTCGAAGCCTCCACAAAGTGCCTACGCAGTGCGCTGCCCACCTGTGCATCGCCAGTCACCCTCAACCCCCCGTCCCCTCCCCCACCTCGATCTCATGGAGGTAGATCTTCCTTCTGCACCCCGAAGCCATGTTCTGGAAGAACTTAGTGTTCGTGTCTCCCTCTCTCAACCACCTCTGCCTCGACCTCTGACGCCATTCAACCTCCTCTTTCATGTTTTCTAGCCAAATAATCTCTAGCAATCGTGCTCTCTCTAAAACCTCTTCCTCCTTCAGGTCCCGTTGGTCCTCCGCATTATCCAGCTGAACCACCCCCTTTTGCGCCTCCTGTCTGAGCAGCCTTCACTTGGCCTCAAGGCCTTAAATGTCGGTTTCGGTCACCATTTCGGTATCGACCAAAACAGAATTTCGATGGAATTTCGGTGGAATTTCGACGAAAATTTCGGTCATTTCGGTCATTTTTTGTACTAGGACCCCCATATTTCGGTCATTTCGGTCATTTCGGTCGAATTTCGATTTCGACTGGATATCGATATTCGACAGAAATTCGACCGAATTTCGCTGAAATTTGAGGCCATGCTTGGCCTTCACCTCTCTCCCAAAATCAGTGAGAAAGAGTCTTAGGTCTTCCAGTTTTTTAGCAAACACAGCAAACCCCTCAACCGTGCAACCTCTCCATCTAGCGGATATTGTTTCCTTGAAGTCCTCCAAAAGGCCAAGCCTTCTCAAATTTGAAGAAGAATCTAGATTGTGTCTGCTCTTCAGATTCTTCTCAATCTGAAGAAGAATCTGGATTTTAATTGCTCACTAGAATAATGTTTAGGCAAATAAAATGATTACTCCTAGATGATTATTTTTAACTTATGTCTGTATTAATTACTTACAGTGTTTAGGCATATAAAATGGAACCATACTTAAGTTCTCTTGAATGATTTTTTAAAAGAAATTAAGATATGATTAGGTCTTTACTGTACTATATTGTTTGTTTCCACGTATAAAATGTTTATGCTAACATTCAGCTTAGGTATGTTGAAGGATTTTTTTTGAAAGAATTTAATACATGATTAGGTCTATAGTTCTGTGAATTTATTATGAATTTACTAACAATGTTTAGTACGAATTTAAATCTATAGTTCTGTGACTCTCCTTGCTAATTAAAATTTAGTTGTATTATTTGGATTATATATATATATATATTAATCAGAGCATATAGTACTTTTTTTATGGTGTTCTATGATTGAATGTTAGGCAACTACGACCTCCATAATACCATCTGATAGTGGTTCTTCTCATACGTCTGGAACAGGAAGCGAGCCTTCTATTCAGAGGAGCGATACATCAGAATTTATTGTTCCTCTTGGATCCAATGATCCGGGATGGAAGTATGTTTTTCTAGTGAATCCGAGTAGCCCTAGCATGGTTGTCGTTTATGTCGAAAGGTTTAGGGATCAACCACATGAAGCAACCTTTGGCTCATATTAAAGACAATACAACATCTTGTACCAAGGTGACAATTGAAGTGAAGAAAGAAAGTAGGGACAACATGGAGGAAATTAAAGGGAAAAGGAACGAGAAGACCGTAATGATGAAAGACATTCAAGGGCAAGCCTCCATCAAGATTAATCGACCGTAATGATGAAAGACATTCAAAGACATTCAAGGGCAAGCCTCCATCAAGATTAATCGGCTTGGCCCTCGAAGATTTGGTGGCAAATGATATTTCTTTCACTTGGCGCAACTCTTCTTCTCGCTCTCGTCTTGACAGATTTTTTGCAAATAATGGCTGGATGGAAGCATTCCCTCTGTGCGCCGTTTCTTCTAGGCCGAGATCCTTCTCCGATCACTCTCCCATTATTTGGGAGGCTGACGATACCTTCCGTCCACATGGTATTTTCCGCTATGAAAGGAGCTGGCTACTGGAATCAGACTTTAAGGATTTGGTCCGCAATCATTGGTCTCAGCTCTCTTTCCCCGGTCATGCGGCTCGTCGCTTTGATCTTAAGCTGTCCTCGCTTCGTCGTGCCCTCGCAGCTTACAAAATATCCACCCGCCAGGCTAGGCTTTTGGCCCGAAACAACGCGGAGGAAATCGTTCTTCGGATTGATCGTTTGGAGAACGATAGAGATCTCTCTCCCCATGAATTATCGGAGCGATCCTCGGTTTCTTCTATAATCTTGGAGGACGACAGGAAGAAGGCGATTGAGTGGAGACAACGCTCTCGTATTCGTTGGCTTAAGAGCGGAGACGCTAACACTGCTTTCTTCCACCGGGTCGCCAGTGCTCGCAAGCGCGCTAATCGTATTTCTTCCATTGATATTGGGGGCGTCTCTGTCCAGGGCTCTCGTGAAATCAGCCCCGCATTGGTTGATCATTTCAAGAACTTCTTCGATCGCCAGCCCTCCTCCCCCTGGCGCTGGTCTGCCGTCGGGATCCCCTCCCTTGCCTCCGCGGATGCAAATATCTTAACTCGGCCTTTCAATCTTGAGGAGCTTAAGAGGGCGACTTGGGACCTTAACGCCGACGCTTCCCCTGGCCCCGACGGCTTCCCTATCTCGTTTTATAGGGACTTCTGGGATGTGATCTCTAATGATGTTTTGGAAGTCGCACTCGAATTTTGCATTGGAAATCGGGGATTCGACAGGATTAACAGGGCCAACATGGTTCTTATTCCTAAATCTCATGGGGCCTCTCGTATCGAGGATTTTCGTCCTATTGCTATTTCTAACGGGATATACTTAATCATTGCGAAGGCTTTGGCTATTCGTCTTGCTCCCCTCCTGGACTCTCTTATATCCCCCGCTCAGGCCGCCTTTATCCGGGGGAGAAACATTTCCGATTGTTACGCGCTGGCGTCTGCAATCATTGACGGCTGGCACAGAAATGGCACGAAGGGGATTCTATGGAAAATAGACTTTGCCAAGGCCTACGACTCTTTGGACTGGCGCTTCCTTTGGAGGGTTTTAAAAGCTCGAGGCTTCCCCCCGCTGTGGATCTCGTGGGTTAGACGATGCGTTACAACCGTGTCTTTCTCGCTCTCTATTAATGGCCGTCCTTCCGGGGGTCTTTTTCAGCCTCGGAGAGGGGTTCGGCAGGGCTGCCCCCTGGCCCCTCTCCTCTTCGTTTTGGCGACTGATGTTATGCCACGCATGATCCAGGGTGTGGTTAATGCTGGTTTTACTCGCGGCTGTGTCTTGGATAACCTTCATATCCCTCTAATTCAATTCGCGGATGACACCCTTTGCTTTATTGAGGGAGGCCGGTCCCAGGCATTGGGGATGGTCACTACGATTCAACTTTTTTCCGAGATCCCCGGACTCCGCATCAATGGCGCTAAATCAATGATGGTACCTTTTGGCTTATCGGCTCTTGAGGCCGGGGAATGCTCCTCTCTTTTGGGGGCTTCCCTCGGGGAGCTCCCGCTTGAGTACCTGGGTCTGCCTCTTTCTCTTGGCCGGCCGCGCTTGCGGGACTATCAGAGGGTAATTGAAAAGGTGGAACTCAGATTGGCTGGTTGGCGTTCGTCTATGCTCTCCAAAGGCGGTCGATTAGTGCTTATCAAATCAGTCCTCTCGGCTATCCCCATCTATTTCTTCTCCGCTCGCGGGCTGCCCAAGGGAATCCGCCTCCGCCTGGAGAAGGCAATGAGGCGTTTTATGTGGGGCAAGAATGGTTCTGACAGAAGAGGCTTGCACTTAGTTGGGTGGGATGACATCTCTAGGCCGAAAAGCGACGGGGGTCTTGGCGTTAGGCGCATGGAGGTGGTTCGTGATGCTTGGCTCCTCAAATGGGCGCTGAGGCTTCTTGGTCGGGACGAGAGTTTCTTGTTGCAGTGTCTACGCGTTGCCGCTGGACATGCCTTTGCAACTATTTTTGGCGGCCACTCCGTGGGTCCCTCCCATCCTTTCTGGCGCGATGTCCTGTCTGTTTTCAACTCTAAACGCTCGCTGGTTGCTGCGGTTATTGGCGATGGGAGATCCTTTCGGTTCTGGACAGTGGACTGGTCTGGGAAGGGCATTCTTAAGAATCTTTTTCCTCGTCTCTACGCGATGGCCGGGGATAAGCTCGCTTCTGTGGCCTCTTGCTGGGCCGATGGCGTCTGGTGCCCTATTTTATTGGGCACGCTATCCGACCAGCGCCTCACTGACTTCACGGTTTTGATGACTCTTCTTGCGGACGCTTCTTCACCTTCTTCGGGCCGTGATCATTTTGTTTGGTTGGACGGGACCTTCTCCGCTCGAAAGGCTTATCTCTCTATTCTCCCCCCTGTGATGATTGCGGATGCATCTCTCATTCGCCACTGCAAGCTCATTTGGGATCTCAAGATTCCGGAGAGGATTGGCGTTTTCCTTTGGATTCTCAGACGCGGAAGACTTCCTACGTGTGACCGCTGCGCCTCCATATTTCAGAATACCTCATCGTCCTGTGTATTGTGCGGTCTCGACATTGAAACCTCCAGCCACCTCTTCCTGCTCTGTCCTTTCGTGCAGGCCATCTGGGATGGCGTCGAATGGGTGAATCGCTCCTCCATGCTTGATTTCTGGGAGAGCCTTGTTGCTGTTTCGTCTCGCCCTAGATCGGTTAGAATTGTTCCCATTGCGCGTATTTGGAGCATTTGGCTGGGAAGAAACAACTTGATCTTTTCGGGGCAGCGTTTCTATAAGGAAAATATATGTATCGCTGCAAATAACTTCTGTACGGACTGGATAGCCTTGTAACGTTTTTCTTTTTGGGTGGCTGATGGTATCTCTTGTACCATCAACCTTGACCTTCGTTATTTTCCCCGATGTAAGTATTTTCTACCTTCTCTTTAATAAAATGGGGCGAACACATACGAGTGTATCCCCCTTTTTTGAGTGTCAAAAAAAAAAAGATTAATCGACCCTTAGTTGATGGAGAGGGATGGGAAAAAACATCAAACTTTAGCAGAAGATGTGCCAGCAGAGAGTCTCTGTCAATCCACAATCAAACATACATTTGCCAAGGAGGAACGTGCATGTGTGAATTCATTCGTGGCAAAGTACTTCTATAATAATGATATAGCTTTCAATGTTGTCAAAGTGACTCCTTTCTTTGAATGTGCAAAGAAATTGGGCAATATCGAAGGCCATACAAACCTCCAGCATACTATGAACTTACAAAAACTCTTTTGAAGGAACATGTTAAGGAAGCAAAAGAGTCCTTGCAAAAGCATCGTGATTGTAGGAAGACTTCTAAATGTTTCATTATGACGGATGCATGGACTGATAGGAGAGGAAGGAGCATCATGAACATTTACGTCAACTGTGAGTTTGGGACTAGTTTTCTGAATTATATCAATTCGTGTGCAGATTCTCATACCGTCGATTATATTGCTTCCTTAATGGATAAGTTTATTGAGGAAGTTGGTCCCGACAATGTAGTCCATGTAGTGACAGACACTACATCTGTCAATATGATTGATGGCAGAATCCTGAGAACCAAGCACCCACGGATTTTTTGGAGTTCTTGTGCAGCACATTGCATCGATCTTATGCTAGAAGAGATTGGCAAAAAGTCGAATGTGAAAAATGCTATTAAAAAGGCAAGGACAATGACTGTCTTCATATACAATAATGCAAAAACATTGAGCTTGATGAGATAATTTACGCAAAAAAGCGAGATAGTAAGGTCGGGAACAACAAGATTTTCTACCACATATCTCACCGTGAAATCTGTGATGAAGGACAAGTTGAGACTTATGTTTTTTTCTGATGAATGGAGAGGTCGTAGATGGTACAAGACGAAGGGGGAAATGGCTTCAACCATAGTTCTAGTCCTTCATTTTGGACTCAAGTATCTTTGACCTTGAAGGTCTTTTTTCTATTGGTACATGTTCCGCGGATCAAGGTTGCAGAAAGTGGTAGTCGGTACTCGGTTGGCGGGGTCACTAACTAAGGATTAATCGGCAGTCGGGCGACTAATCGGATTTAGTCGGTCATTAGTCGGTTTTGAATTTTTTAATTGTTTTAAATATATAAATCATTTTTATACATAGATTTGTACATTTTATATACTTTCATAATGAAATAAAAAAAGTGATTGACTTTAAATATAACATTATTGTATATTAGAATAAGCTTGCTTATGTATTAACATAGATTTGTATATTTTCTATACTTACATAATGAAACAAAAGAAGTAATTGCCTTTAAATATAACATTAAGCATATTAGAATAAGTTTGCTTTAAAAAAGGTAAAAAAATATAAAAAAATATAAAAGCTTGATGTAAAAGTCAACCGATTAGTCGGCCGACTAGTCGGGTTGACCGATTGATGACCGATTAGGCCAGGTCGAGTCGGCTACCCCCCGACTCGACTAGTCGGACCGACTAATCAGCCGATTTTTACAAGCTTGCCGCGGTTGTTGATGGAGATAAGAGGTCGGCTATGGAGTTTGTATAAGATGAGAGTTGCAAGATGCAAGAAAAGAAATCATGAGCATTTTCAAAGATGTCGAAGCATCTTACAAACATTCTGTTGATGCCATTGACTCAAAGTTAAAAGGAAGGCTGGATAGCCACCTCCACCTTGCTGCATATTTTTTTAATATTTATTTCTTTTATAGGGATTGTGCTCAAATCCAGAGGGAATGCCTTGCTCTGAAGGGATTTTTGGATTGTATGGATATTTTCTATCCTGATTTAGAGATCCAAAATATCATTACCAAGAAGGAATTGCCTTTATATGAAGGTATATAAGGATTATTTGGCAAACCTTTGGATGTCAGACAGAGGTCGATCATTGATGATGATTTCAATCCAGGTATAAATTCCCATTAGAACTCATAGACTTATATTTTAAAGATTATTACTTATTTGGTCTTAAAAATAAGTCGGTTTGTTGGGATTACATGGCATGGAAACACTATATTTGAAGAAAATGACAATAAAAGCTTTAAAGTTGATAGCTTCTTCCTGGAGCACTTTTAAGGCAGTAAGGCTAAAAACTGGTGGCACACATGATAGATGTTTTTTTTGAATAAAACACATGATAGATGTTACAGATCATCAATGAGGTAGTTAATGATATATTTGTGGTTATTTTGTAGATCCACGTGAAGAAAAGGAATAGGCTTGAATTGAAGTGATTAAATGACTTCGTGTATGTCAGAACCAACGCCAAGTTGAGGAATCGTCATCTTAAAAAACGAAGTGGCACATTTGCCACAAATGATAGAACTCATTTGAGAGATTGGATTGGTGAAGAAGATGAAGGAGACAATGAGGTATTCCAAGGATCGGAGCTGACGTGGAACTTAGTGGTTGATGCAACTGACGTAGAATATTTGGTGCAATATAGAAGAAGCCAAAGGTATGCCACTGGTTCAACCTTATTGGGAAAAATAAGCATTGTAGTTTATTCCTTGAGCCCTAGACTCTCTTATATAGGGAGAGGTATATGGGCAAATTACATATGGTAGACAAACGAAAAGAACAATAAATAAAAGATACAGAAACATAAACTAAACTTCTACACTCCCCTTCAAGATGGAGCATAGATATCTATCAAGCTCATCTTGGATAAGCACTTCTGGAAGGAACCCTGAAGTAAAGCTTTAGTAAGAATGTCTGTCGTTTGGTCTCCTGAGCAGACATGGGTTATAGAAAATAAAACCTTTCTGGATCATATCACGGATATAATGGCAATCCACCTCAATATGCTTTGTCCTCTCGTGAAATGCAGGGTTGTTTGCAATGAATAATGCAGCCTGATTGTCACATTTTAGTGACATGGAAGAGGAACATCTATATGTAGATCTGTCAGAACTGCGCGAACCCGCATCACTTCTGCACATGCTTGGGCCATGGCTCTATACTCCGATTCAGCACTAGATCTCGCAACTACAGTTTGCTTTTTGCTCTTCCATGAGACAAGTGACTCCCCAACGAATATAGCAAAGCCTGATGTAGACTTCCTATCCTTCGGGCACCCCGCATAGTCCGCATATGCACATGCTGAGATAGTAATAGCGCCCTTCTTTCTAAACATCAATCCTACACCTGGAGATGACTTAAGATACCTTAGTATCATATGTATGGCGTCCATGTGTACCTGACGAGGTTGCTCCATAAACTGCCTCACTTTATTTACTGCAAATGTAACATCTGATCTGGTAATGGTAACATAAAGAAGCCTCCCTACCAGTTCTCTGTACCTTCTTTTGTCAACCTCCTCAGTGTCGTCATCATGCATCTTCATGCTTGGATCCATGGGTGTAGAAGCAGGTCGACATCCAAGCATACATGTATCACTTAGCAAGTCAGTGACATATTTCCTCTGAGTCATCACGAGTCCTTGTTCATTTCTAGCAAACTCCAATCCAAGGAAATATCTAAGTACTCCTAGATCCTTGGTAACGAATTCACGGCCTAAGAATTCTTTTGATATTTTTATTCCATGCATATCATCTCCTATAATGAGTATATCGTCAACATACACCATAATGACAGTCATACCTCTGGATGTCCTTTGTACAAAGATAGAATGGTCTGCATTTGATCTTTTGAACCCTTTCTTCTCAAACAAATTTGAGAGCTTCTGGAACCAAGCTCTTGGGCTCAGCAGTAAACCCAGGTGGTTGTTGCATGTAAACTTCTTCCTGAAGATCACCATATAAAATGCATTTTTGACATCTAATTGAAACAGGGGTAAATCTCGAATCACAGCAACAGATAAAAGAATCCATAAGGTAGAATGACGAGCAACAGGAGAAAACCTGTCAAAATAATCCACCACATACGTCTAAGTAAAGCCTCGAGCAACCAGTTGAGCCTTGTACCTGTCAATACTGTCATCGGCATTATACTTCACCGTAAACACCCACTTGCAACTCACAATAGATGCCCCAATAGGAGCTGGAACAAGACTCCAAGTACTTCTCGACTGAAGGGCGGACATCTCTTCCTCCATAGCCAGACGCCATTTACTATCAGCTAATGCTTCCTGATGAGTCCTTGGAATATTCACAGCGGATAAAGCAACTACAAAGCTCCTGAAATCTCCTGCCATACGCTCAAAGGTAACATGAGAAGCAATCGGATATGAAGCACATGACCTCTTATGCTTCCTTAGTGCAATCAGCAAATCAAGATCTGCATCAGTTGTACCATCATCCGTGTCATCCCCAGCCAGCTCCTGCTGAGAACTGCTGTCAGTCTCATCATTAGAAATAATGTTATCAGAACAAACCTGGGGCATGTTTGATGATTGGCCATGATCATGAGCAGGGGCTGGCCATCGACTGTAGTGGCGTGGTAGAGAAGGAACCAAAGATATGAAAGGTGGTAGAAGTGGTGGCAGTGGTGGAGATGGTAGTGGTGATGGGGATGACGGTGGTGGAGATGTAGGAGCTTGTTGTGGTGCATACAAGGGTAGAGGAGGAATATAGATTTCATCATTTATATCTGATGGCACCAACCTGACACCTGTAGGAGAGAAAAACATGACTGACTCAAAAAACGTGACATCTGCACTGACATAATATCTTCGACGTAACGGATCATAGCAACGATACCCCTTTTGAGTCCTGGAATACCCGACAAAAACACATTTGACAGCCCTAGGAGAGATCTTGTCAACCCCTGAAGACAACTGGTGAACGAATGCCACGGACCCAAAGACACGAGGAGTTAGAGAGAACAACTCCTTGTTCGGAAAAATGAGGGAGAAAGGTATCTTCTCCCCCAACACAGACGAGGGCATGCGGTTAATGAGATAACATGCAGTAAGAACCGCATCGCCCCAGAACGAGTGTGGAGCACAACTCTGGATAAGAAGCGTACAAGTGACATCAAGAAGGTGACGGTGTTTTCTTCCTGGATAAGGTGACGTGTAGGCACAAGACGTTCGATGAAGGATGCCATGGGATGAAAGAAATTGAGATAATGTTCGAGTATAGAATTCAAGGGCATTATCAGTTCTCACAATCTTGATAGAAACATAAAACAAATTTTGCACTTTTTTAATAAAATTCATAATAGTGATGCCCGCTTCAGATTTATTCTTTAACAGAAAGACCCACGACAAACGACTAAAATCATCCACAACAACTAAATAGAACCTGTCCCTGATGATCGAGAACACGACTTGGACCCCAAATATCAATATGAAAAAACTCAAATGGAGAGCTACTGCTCCGACTCTGACGACTAGGGAAGACAGACCAATGATGCTTCCCTAACTTATAAGCTTCACAATCGAACGACGAGCGGGGTGAGATCTGAAGAAGGACTTGACACAGTTTCTGAAACGGAAGATGACCCAAGCGCATATGCCATAAGTAAGGAGAGACAGGTCCAATGGAATGAGATGATGCTCCAGCCTAAGGTGTATAGAGCAGTCGATACAGCCTACCTTGCTCACAGCCATGTCCAATCACGTTGCCCGTGAGAATGTCCTGAAACACAAGAGATGATGGGTCAAATATCGCTCGACAATGAAGATCCGTAGTAATCTGACTAATTGACAGTAAATTCATTGAGAAATTAGGAGTATGAAGCACATTCTGCAACTGCATAGAAGGTGTTAAGACGATCTGTCCCAGTCCTGTGATGGGAGAATGAGTCCCATCTGCTATGACGGTGGTCCTTCTTGGGGTAACTTACCTGTAGGATGTGAGTTGGTGTCTATCTCCACACAAATGATGTGTGGCATCTGAATCTACAATCCACTCTGAGGTACGTGAACCCTGGTAGAAAGTATGAACACTACCTGAGGAACTAGCTTCTACAATAGCAGCAACGTCCAAGCTGCTCTCTGAAACAGGTGGAGTATTGGCTGGTGGCATGATATCACGTAGACGAGATACTAGGTCATCTTATCGTGGATCCAACACTAGTGTAGCACCATAATGCTAAATTTGTTCAACTGCATGGGCAGATGCGGGGAAACCATGCTTAGAGTAGCATGTGTCTTCTGTATGACCAATCCGATGACAATAAGTGCACTGTAATCCACGACCACGGCCAACCCTACCACGTGGTCCTCGTCCACGAAAATGAGATGAAATGTCTCTTCCTCTAGAGGCTGTCATAGCAGAAGAATTTGGCACAGTAGTAGGGCTTGAGATGTTGATTCGGCTCAATCGCCGAAAGGCCTCCTCCATGGGAGGAATGGTAGCATCTGCCAGAATCTGAGAAGAAGTCGCCTCATACTGTGAGTCAAAAGAAGCTAGAAAGACTCCCACCATCGTAGCATGTCTTCAATTGTTCTGGAGTAGCCGTGAGAGGCATGAAACTGTGAAGCCTCTCAAACATTCCCCTCAATGCAGTGTAGTGAGTATGCAAGGGTCGACCATTCTGCTTTATCGTGAAGATGTCATGCTGAAGCTGTAGAATTTTTGTCTCATTCTTGGCTTGTGAATACGTGGCAGCAAGAATGTCCCACATGGCCTTGGCAGTAGGTTGATGCAAGATATCATTAGCAGAGTCTGAAATCAGAGTACCAGACAACCAGACCTGAGCATATGCGTCATCAGCCTCCCATGAGGCATACAACCATGTTTTCTCCTCTGGCTCATCCTCGGTAAGAATATGTTTCTTACCCATCGACTTCAATAGGCTCATGAACTGCATGGCCCATAACTCATAATTGGATCCATCCATCTTCACAATAGGCGCAGGACCTTTGAAGGCACATGTAGTGGGGATCTCGATCTTGCTTTCTGACATTTTGACTGGAGAAAACTAGGGTTGGAGACAAGATAAGCCGTAGTCTACACTGACATAATTAGGTTTAGTTGCACGTGTATGCCTATATGCAAGCAAACCCATCAACCTGGAAGCGAGAGGAGAGCCCCTTATAAAGATGACAACCGAACCCTAGGGGTGATGGAACCCTAGGGACAGACGCAAGGACACAGCTGCACGGTCAGGTGGCGCGCATGGGCCGGTGCACAGGCACAGCCGCATGGGCAGGCGGCGCACGAGCACAGCCGCACGAGCAGGCGGCGCACGGGCACAACCGCACGGGCAGGCGGTGCGTTGGGGTAGCGTGAGTGGGGGCCCACGTGAGTCGGCACATGGGCACAGTCACACGGTCAGGCGGTGTGGGGGCAGCGCGCGTGGGGCCGGCGCGCGTGAAGGCGACGCGCGTGGAGGCTTGAAGGTGGAGGGCTAGGTTTAGGTTTCGATACGACAGCTCCAGTCTAGGATCGTTGCTCTGATACCATGTTGGGAAAAATAAGCGTTGTAGTTTATTCCTTGAGCCCTAGACTCTCTTATATATGGAGAGGTCTATGGGTAAATTACATATGGTAGACAAACGAAAAGAACAATAAATAAAAGATACAGAAACATAAACTAAACTTCTACAAACCTCATTATACTAAGCCTTCTCCCACTATAAGTAGGGTCGGCTACATGGATTCTTGCTCAAATCGATGTTGAAAGATTCGACTATTTTTTACGCTAGCCGTCGACTACCTAACGCAACCCCTGCAAGAGTGGGATTTGAACCCTGATCTTTTGTTTGGTAGACACACTGTACTACCACTAGACCATTAAGTGGGTTCAACCTCATTGTGAGCTTAAATGAGGAAGAACTCTCATCTGAGTAAGAGAGTGAAGATTTAGATGAAGATAATATCGCGGTGAAATTTGATGATGAACTGGATTAGAATTGCTTTGTACTTAGTAGAATATTCTCACTTGAACATTTCAATTTTCTTATATTATTTTAATTCGTACACTACTAATGTTATTTGTGTTGAATTTTGATTTTCTTTCAAATATTTAAATATTTTGGTGATTGTTGTCAATTATTATGTGCGGTAACCATTGTTTTTAAAACGCGTCTCGAGGCGTTGAGGCGTACGCCTCGAGGCGTTTTTCAAGGAAAATGCCTCGAGGCTATAGCCTCACTCAGCCTCAGTGAGGCGTGCGCCTCGAGGCTTATGAGGCATGCCTCGAGGCGCTGCCTCATATATGAGCTGTTTTTTTGTTTTTTTCTACAATATTTTTCCCTTTTCTTTTTTATTGTAAACTTTTCATCTTTCGTAGACAAGTAATTTGAAGTCTTTAAGCTCATGAGTCGAAATGCATTTTTTTAATTTATTAACATATTAAGCTTATTTTTACTTTGTTATGCATGTTTTTTATAAATCAATATAAACAAAAAATTGAGAGTCCTTAAATCTAATGCCTCTACTCTTTAGTATGAATCAAGCATAAATGCGTTCTTTATTAAAATGTTTGGATGCAAGTCCCCTACTTTGACCTAAATTTTGAAAAGTATATTTTGTAAACATGTCTCATCTTTTCTTCTACTCAATCGGGACTAAATTAATTCACATCAAAGCATGCATGAACAAAGATGATCATAACATGCAATGTTCAAGTATTTTATCCCCCAATCATTATGATAAAGTAAAAAGTGATCACAGATTCACTGCGTACTCTCTTATCCTTCTCAATTGAATGACACGTATCTCATCTAATTTTGAAAATGGTATGTTACATCTAGTCCCTTTAGTTAAATTTTATTCAAAACTTTAAATTTTGCGGAGAGTTACCCATTATTGTGCTTACATATCCATATTTACTTGACTCCTTATAGATTTAGAGTTTAAAAAAAGAGTTATATAACAACTTGGATGTTTAAACCATGATGTTAGCCTTGAAATATCATGGAGTTATGTATTTAATCGTAACTATTTAATTTGCAGAATTTGAAAATTGTAATTACGACTAATTATTATATTTTATGAAAAATTTTCTTTCACGAGTGAGGCTTACGCCTCGAGGCAATACTAGGAAAACGCTCGATACGCCTCACGTTTTTTAAAACCTTGGTGGTAACTTCTCTGTTGAAGTATTGATATTTGAATGATAGAGATTGTTTTAAGCTCAGAATAAAAGTCAGTTTTCTTAGATCTTCTGTTGGACCACACTTATTCATAATTCAGTTCAGATGTAGTCACTTTTGTTGATATGTTTTTATTTTTAAATGAAAAATTAGGAATCCACGTAGAACCGCATATGCCCCCGCATACCGCTTAATTTCTATTCAGTGGCCTGTCCGAACGCATGTGCATACCGCTTTCTTGAATCTTGGTTAAATCCTATCGATACAATAGCAATTTCGATCTAAGCTCATGTTGTTACAAATACCCATCACCCACCTCCCTCCTTGTCCTCCCCTCCAAAATCACATAATACAAGCTAACGCTAAATGTATTATATTATATGAAATGTTTTTATGAAATAGTTAGAGATACAACATTATTTTACAAGGTCCATGTAAAGTTTGGTAGCTTGGCTCGGTAGATATTCCTTTTCTGAAAAGTAGATGTAAATGTACTCACCAAACAATTCATAGTTACAGTCACCGCGAAAAAAAGTTTGGTCCATTGAAAAACTTGTTGAAAGAGTCAAAGCACCAGATGTTGCATATATATACTGGAGTTGGGAGCATTAACTTGATAATTACAAATTGGTTAATGGCAGCATCTGAAGTTTCTATCGCATGCCTCCAAGGAGGCCTATATGAATACGGTTCATGGTTGGTAATTGTTTAACTTAAATTGCTTTCTATAGCTGTTTATTAGGCAGCTGCAAATCAAATCGCATAGGTTTCCTCGCATGTGAAAGAGCTGCGACAGCTTTCTAGCTAGCCAGCTCTGCCACAACTGGCAAACGGCTGATGCTAAAATTAGCAAACTTTCCCTTCACAGTCGATCCATAAGCAGTGTTGTAAAAGTCGTCTGACTGGCTCGACTAGTAGGTCCGACTAGTTTAGTCAGTGGGGTCGCCGACCGAGTACCGACTAATTCCGACTATGCCCAATAGTCGACCACTATTTTGCTTGGAGATACCATATTTTTTAGATTTTACTTTTTTTATAAGCAAACTTATTATAATATGCTTAATATTTTCTTTAAATTCAATTACTTCTTTTATTTTATTATGATAGTATAAAAATGCACAAAATCTATGCAAATATATGTATAAAAATGAGTTATGTATTTAAAATAATCATAAAATTCAAATCCGATTAAAGTACGATTAAATCCGATTAGTCGCCCGACTACCGATTAATCCTTAATCAGTGACCCGACCGACCAAGTACCGACTACCGACTTTTGCAACCTTGTCCATAAGTAAACACAAAATGTTCAAATGACATCGGTGACCAAATGATTTTCGTAAAGCAATGGATGGCATAACAATGACTCAGGCGTTGACTGCCCATCAATCACAACGCCCTTCGGCAGGTTGGAATTAGTAGTATAAGTCCCACGTTTCCTTTATTATAATATTTCTAACTACATTTAAATTAAAAAATCAACATCAAAAATATATTCTGATCATAAATATAATCAATATGTGTTATATAAACGATATCACAGCACATCATATCAACCTTTCCAACCTTTCTAACCATCCAAATGCCTGATGTTAAGGTTCACCATCCTACTAAATATTATCTTACTAACCCTTTGTGTGGAGTTCACTCCGATCCAGCCATGTTAACAAATGGAGCCTAAAAAGTTGCATCAACAGATCGATCCAAACAGAGTATTCGAAAAAGGAACGACTAGGACCGTACCTTGCGGGCGAGGAGGCGGTAGGCCTTCTTGACCTCGGCGGCGGAGGCATCCGTGGGGAGACCTAGGACGGCGTAGTGGTCCTGGTCGCCCCCGCGGGCCGCTGTCACAAGGGCGATGCGGCCGCGGCGGGCAGCGCAGTGGAGGGCATGGGGTCTGGAGGGGAAGGGGAGGGCGTCGGAGGAGGAGGAGGGGACGAGGCCCAGCAGATACGACTGCATGCCTCTCTCTCACCTCCGTGCAGGGTTAGGCGTCTTTGTGGGGGTCACTAGTCCATTTTCCCCCAGATATTCCGTCCATAGATCAACAAAATAAAATAAAATGGATGCTTAAAAAAAAAGGAAAATGATAAATGATAAAAAAAGTAAGGATTTTTACGCGATGAATCATAAAAAATCTTCAAACTATCTTTTCAACTATATATTCTCGACCATGTTAATACACGTCCATTTGACTTTTAAAGGTTACCGGAAATCCGCAAAACAAAGACACATTTACCTTTGTTGCCTATAGAATTTCACAAACCATATCTCCCCACTTTACCCCCTAGTGAATCCACGATTCATCATCTCAATGTATTAATCTTAGTAAAATATCCGAGTAAAATCTCGAATAAATATTTATAAAATCAATAAATTAACAAAATATCTCTTGTAAATAAAACACACTAAATATTGTATATTAGATTGTACAAAATAAATTAACAATAAAAAGTCACGAAATTAAAGGAGTTTTTCACATGTAAATAGCCTAAAATTTTATGTTTTTTTAATAAATTCATTTAACTCTTTTTTGACTAATTCTTTCTCTAACTTATTTATAAAAATGTATATAAAAATACAAAATTATAAAATAAATTCCACCTCAAATAAATGTTCCTAGATCCCAATGAGAAAAAAATATAAAGTTCAAATTCCCAGCCAAATTTCCTCTCCGTATGAGCTCCAAATTCACCAAACTCACTTTTAAAGTTTAAGTTTGAAAATTATCTATCCAACGGAAGTGGTTTCACTAAAATCGGAGTTCGTTTGTAAAATATGGGTTTTGGGACCTAGGTATACTTTGTATATAATGTATATATCTGCCTTTCTTCATTTTTTATTTACTCTTCTTACTTATCAAAAAAATCTAAAAAATCATTATTGTGTTGTATTTTATTTCTATTATTTATTATATTTTTCTATTGTAAACGTCTCTTATTGAAAATATGAAAAATAAAAATAATAAAATTAGAAAAGCAAAACATGTACAAGTTGTTTGTCTTCTTTTGTAAATTCTCCACTATTTTTTTCTTCTTTATATTTTATTGTATTTTATTAACCTACTTTATCTTATTATTTATTTTTTATTTAATTCGTATTATATACAATAACCACCCATTCAACTCCATTGTTCCATCATTTTTTCCAACTTCTAATTCAACTCCACTTCCATTCTAACCTCCATTCCACTCCACCTTCATTCTAACCTTCATTTTTTCCATCTCTTTTTATACATCACATCCTCCTCATTTTGCACTTGATCTATCTTTATGTGACGAGAGCCTAGTTCCCAAAGTTGAATCGTTGACAGCGACACAACCACGGTCAAGCGACGACAGCCCTCTCCCGATGAGATCTGTGGGCTTCTTGGCTAACATCGCAGCCGCATCCGTGCACTGCTCGAGGTCATCGCTCGCCGGCGATTCGAGCGAAGATCGTGCTCCTCGTGAGCACTCCCCAGGTGATCTGCTTCCTCCGAAGGTGATTTTATTGTCATTTTGTAATTTTTTTAATTATCTTTGCATTTTTTCATCACATCACCACACCTACTCCTCCATTTATCCTGCTTCATCATACTCCCACCACCATCACCACATCCTTAGATTTAGTTTTATTTTTTTTCTATTCTCTATTTAAGAAAATTTAAAAAAATAAAAATTTTAAAAAATCAAATTACAACTGAAAAAAATAAAAAAATAGCAGCACCGTCGGCCCCCATCCTCCTCCACCGTCGGCGGCGCTGCCCGTAGCCTCCCCTAGCCGCTCGCCACCCGCAGGTCCCACCACCTTCCGCCACTACCAGCGGGACCTCCTCAACGCGCGTCCCCGCGCCTTCGTCCTCCCTTCAGCCAGTGACGGATGTCGCCCGCGTCCACCATCTCCGCCCTCCTCTAGCGGTGGCCACCCATAGCTGGTCGCGGTGCCGCTTTGCCATCTCAATGCACAGCCCGTCGCCCCTGCGTCCACCCTCCGTGCACGCCTCAGAGGCCACCGCGCTCCCCCTGTGCCTTAGCCGCCTGCTCGTTGGAGAAGAAGGTCCCCTTTACATTTTTTATTATTTTGTAAAATTGCATGTTTTTTCCTCTAAGTTGTTGTAATTACAAAAAGGTCACAGTGTATGCTTTTATATGGTCAGTTTTCATTCTAGTTTTGCAAGGATAACCCGACGTTTGTATGTTACTTTGGACACAGTTTTTGCATCAGTTTATTTAATGAAAAATGTCATTATGTTAAGCAACTAAATCCCTACCATCTGGATATTTATTTATATTTTTATGTTTTATTGTCAATTAATTAAAATTGTTTGAGTGAAAAGTTCATATTTTATTTAATATGAGTACTTAAATTCATATCTCACTCACAGTTGCTCAAACAAATCCACAAAAATCAGGAATGATGCCTTGAAGTAAGTTCTAATTACTATCCAAATTTCACTTCCATTGGAGTTATCTTGTGTTTTAAATAAATTGTAGAGTGATTTTAGTAACTGGTTTTTAATTAAATTTACAGAATATTTTTTGCGAAATTTCAAGTCTCCTGGATTCCTTATAAAAATACCTATGTGAGATAATTCGCATTCTGGATAATTCATTAATTTGGATTTATTAGAAATTAATTACTTACTGTCACTCTGTTTCCATTAAAAAATCCTTAAAAAATCATATTTTGTCAGAAAATTCCAAAAAAAACTGTAGCATCCTTTCATCATGTTTTAATTCTATTAAAATTTTCATAATTTGTGCATTCTGTTTGTGTGAAAATTGCTAAAACAACCCATAAAAGTGTGTATTTTTTATTATCGCATTGTAATTCCTAAAATCCAAAAAATGTGTTTTGAATTCATCACTGGATTAAGATTGTAGGAAAAATACAATTAGGCTAAATCTGATTAATTTCGCATTAAAATTAATTTGGCCTAATAATGTGTTTTCTTATTATCTTAATTCATCCACATTTGCATTTTCATTAGTTTTTGCATTAAAAAAATTAAAAAAAACACCATTGGAAACCCTAGCTAAACCTAAATTTTGGAATTAACCTGAAGTTGTTCCTTTGCCTCCCTGTGTTCGACCCCGGACTTGCCTGCGATATAAATTAAAGCTGAGATACTCTTCATGGAGATCTTCTCTCGGTTCTGAACGATTCGCTAAGTACGCGTACTACAACGAGTACAAATTAAATCATGTGCTCAGCAATACATCACCCCCCTCCTCCTCATGGCCACCTTCACCTTGTCCTTATCACCGCCACCAACCGTCCTTGTTCTCTACCTCACCCACACCCTCTCCAATGTCGCCTCATCCTTCATTCTCCACCTCTTCCATCTCTCTTCCCGACACCACCTCCATGCTTTCTCTCCCCCGCCCTCTCCTCGGGCTTTGACTACTTACTTTCCCACCCCTATTTCTGTCAACCCATCTATCTCTTTCTCAACACTGGCTCTGACTTTGTCTGGTTCCTTCGCCACCCCCCCCAAACCTCTCCCTCTCCCGGCCATACTCCCACCCCTCTTGCTCCTCATGAGAATCTAATGAAACGGATTGGGAAACGTTCCCAAATTCATGTCATTTCATCTTTTAGAAATTTAAAATTCCACTATTCTTTATATTCATATGATGAATGTCTTTGTTTGATCAGATATGACCCGATCTTCATGCTTCTGTGATGCGCGAGGTATAAAAAACTCCCTTCAATAACATATATTTATATGACATATATCAAATCTAATCAACATATCTTGTGTCACTAATTTATCATTATAGATCATCCTCCTAAACAAGGAAACTCGTGGGTGGATGTGAGGACCAAAATTCAATATAAAAACTTAATATCACCCCCACCATTTTTCAATAACTTGTGTATTTGCTTAGTGAGGGGGTAGAGATATTTTAAGATAGAAAGTGGACAACATCATATAATTGAGCAAGCAAAATATTCTTACCGTGTGTTAATAAATGCATTCTTCACGTTGCCATCGTAGCGTCGAGCTCTGAGTGATAGGGCCAATTGAATTTGGCATTAAATTAAGTGACACCCAAACTAACTATGTCTTTTTTTGTTGTGGGTTATTTCCCATAACTTTGAGCACTAAGATCATATGTCGAAGTTTCCATGTAGACTATCTATAGCACAACAACATAGCCTGACATTTATTAGTCACAAAGTGTGATAGTGAGTTGTAAGTATTGGGGACTACTAATAAACAACTTGAGTTTTAATACTTTGGATGGTGGTCAATGGCCCATTTGGGCCTAGGCTCAACAAGTTGAGGAAGACAATTATCCTTGATAACAGTCCAGGTCTAGGCTTGGGACAATAAAAATAGTAAGATTCCCTCTAAAGGTGAGGCAACATGAGAGTTGAGACCACCCCTACCGAAGAGATTAGAGGAGAGTTCTATCCAGAGCGTGCAACCACCGTAGTTATTGGAAATAAGTAATTGACTAATGGCATCGATGGCGTTGCAATGTATAAATGGGATAGACTATAGCATCACAACGTCTCCTTGCATATAGTAGTCACAAACTGTAAAAGTAGGATATAAATAATAGGGACCTAAACTAGACAACTTGGGCTTAAGCATTTTGAGCAATGCTCAATGAGTCCAGTTGGACCCAGGCCCAACAAGTTAAGTAGGCTAGTTATCCTCAATAATAATCTGAGTCTAGGCTTGATGCATTGCACTATCAATCCAAAGATAAGATTGATCATATGAAGCAAGCTCTTTAGAATAGACCTCTATCTATTCCTTTGAACCCTTTGCAATCTATTTTCGAAAATTGGAGTCTTTAACATAAGCCATGATGTTTAAAAGGACTAGGATGCATATAAAATGAGTTGTTTTGATAACATACAAGATAAGAAAGGTACATCCTATAAAATTTCGATCATTGTCTTCAATTACATTAAATTATTAAACTTTCTAGATCCAAAATGCCCTAATTATGGTTTTCCTTAAGGTGACAAATCTTATTTAACGTAAATATACCTTAGATTGGCTTGGGAATTTTTATTCCATCGGTTATTGTTGTGATATGAACTATTATCATCTCTTCTCTGATATTAGTTGATGGGGATATGAATTAGTAGATGCACAATCAACAATTACTACAAAAGCACATGAAAAAAGACACCATGTAGACTGGTGATCGATGACCAGTCATGACCATCAGAGAAGAGAAAATCATTATGAAGAATAACAATTACAACTCTCTGCATTCCCTCTCTCATTTCCTTTATAATCATTCTTTAGATTACACTATTGCCTCTTTTGCGGTTGTCGTATTGCTACCACCCACTCTCTCTTTTGATAGGTCCAATACAATTTTAAATTAATTGTCACGATCTATCTTAATCAATCAAGACCTTATGAATCTCCATCAATCAAGATCCTACTGAGATTTGATCATGTCTAATCAAATCTTCTTAAACGTATGCAATCTAAGTCTACCATATTAGAATTCTATTTTCTCAATCTTAATAGTATCTCACTTGAGTAAAATTTCAGTGTGATCTTCAAGTTGCCTTTATTATGCACCAAATCATTTTCCAGCATTTGCAAACCTTTTTTGCAAGTTATCACCACCTTTTGGGTTTGCACTCGTAGTTGGGTGTTCTTGACATGCCTCCTCCTAGTGACTATAGAGTGTGCCATCATCCTTTGGTAAAGAGAAGGGCACGGTTCTCATTGTTGTGTGCTTTGCCAACATAGATGTTGATAACATGTTGCTGCCTTATTGCATTGCTCATCCTGGGAAAAACAAGAACTCCATCACCTATCAAGTCCCTTGCCTCAAGCATGCACACCCAGTTTGGCATCCATATTCTTTGCATCAACACACGTGTTCCTTTGCTTGCTCTAAGAAGCCCTACTGCAATGGTAATTCAATGTCCTCATGACTCAATCATTACCAACGAATAGATTCTTCTTGGTTGTGGATACGTGTCTGACACCTCACAAAGATTTTGCTTTTCAACCTCAGAGTTTTGAAGACAATCAAGTTTTAAGGTAGTTGGAAATAGAGGATACCCAAGGTATGAATTGAGGAATTCACCCTATTTTCATCCTACAAGAAAAACATGTTAAGGTTTTTCTCGTCAAAAAGGAGGTTGAGGCCATAGTTGTCGACTTGGAGAAGATTTTCAAGGTGCTCTTGATGTCTTTAATTTACTCTTTATCGAATTAGTTTAAGATATTAAAAGTCTGTCCATGAACTGCATGTTGGCGATCTCATGATCTAAGTTTGGCAAAGAGAATCCATGAGAATGAATCACGAGGCAAACAAGTTCATGATCTCAAGTATCGAGAGTGTTAATAAAGATGAGTGGCAAAATCAGATTCTCCAGACTAATACATCTATGTGTCTTAAATAACCCTATTGAACTAAATCTAATTTAAAGAATGGTATTAATATCGTGAAAAGTAAATAGGGTTTCTATCACTTATGCCTTCTTAACTTCTGCAATATCATTTTTGCTCATCTCTTTTTTGCAATATCAGTAGTGTTGCCCTCACCTTCTTACAAAATTCACGGTCACACCCCTTCGTTAAGGTAAAGTAGGGGAATAACTGATATTAAAAAGGGCTAGAACTGTGAATTTTGTAATAATATATGAGCACAACTGATATTACAACAAAAAGGAGAGACATAACTTGTATTACAAAAGTTAAGAAGGGCGCAAGTGACAACTCAAAGGCTTCAAATTACAATTCATGTGATGTAACATAAAGGAAGAAGAACCTCTGAGATTCAATGACTTGCAATGTATACATATAACTAGATCCTCATCTTGAAAGCACTCTTGTATTCATATTTTTATCATGTGTTATCTATTAAGATTTATCCTTGAACATATATAAATTGAGTTTCACCTTGTCCAATTCAATAGTTATCAAATTTTATTTCAAATGTAATCTAGTATAATTTATCATAATCAAAATATAATTCAATCGATCCAATTACATAATATTTTTAACAAACATGTTGTATATACATCATGAGATGATGAATAAAATCCGCACATTTTTCAATTATGGTCATTGCAACTGAATGTGACTGTTTTTGTATTTTACATGTACTTAATCACTACTTGGAAAATATTATGTTTAAGTTTAGGTGTTATTACCATTTTTAGTTTTTAGTCACGGTAAACAACACAAAACATGAGCTATAAATAATCGATCATATTGGTATAGTATGTTGAGAAAAGTATTCAACCTTTTGCAATAAAAATCCTTAATAACCATGTTCTTTATTTGCAAAGCACACATTTCTTGAATACTTCATCGACTATTGAAACATGTGACTTTTTGCAAATTTGTGTAGTTTATCGACTTATACATCGCATGCATATTAATATTACACATAAAAGTGCCCGTTGTACCCCAAATTGACAACATGGTTTGTAGTATCAAATGGAGCAAATTTGCGGATGTTTGGTGATAATTACAAAGAATACAATATTGAAAAAATAATTTATAAAGATTTTAAGGTCCCTGGAGTAAAAAAATCCTTTTAGCTATTGTTTGCTCATGTGTAGCACATTTTATGAGAATAATTTAAAAGCACAAAAAACAAATTTGCATATGATTTTGAGAATGATTCAGACTTGTTTGAAATGAAGAATAAGCCTGCTAATATTTTGGCATCTGCAAATGGAAGTGATTTATCATCAGCTGAGTGGATAGGCATCAAATTCTTTGAACGAAAATCTTCCATGTACTGTCTAGTGAATTGAATATGCCTAGGGTTCGTTTAGTTGCTGAGTTGGGCTGGGTTGGGTTGGTTGGGGTAATCCTGTGAATAGTAAACTGTGAAGAGAATTGGGAGGATTGGAAGGAGGGGTACACCGATGTACCCCAACCCAACCCTGCCCAACCCTACAACCAAACGAAGCCCTAAGAACTTCAGTGGGGATCCTATTGTTAATAGGATAAAGTCACATCATGATATCATCATCCACTATTTCTATCGCACTCTATCTATAGCTTTCTTATCTATCTCACCAAGCGAACAAGAATGCAGGATAAAATGCCCAGCAATACAAACACATGATAACATCCAACATAAGTTTCGATGACAGCATAAAAAAATTGTCACCCAGTTGGTAGATAGTTGTTTGAGTTCCCCAAGTGATAGCTTTGCCATAAGCATATGATTTTGAGTTTTATGACAGATTTCTATGTTTAAGAATACACACTTTACTCCAACTTGAACATCTAAGCATTGAGGTTCACAAGATGATGACATCCAACTTTAAGATGGTTCCCAACTTTACATAACATTCAACACAGGTTCAAAATATAGCTTCTAATTCCAACTTCACAGACAGATTTTACAACTGAATCATCAGCCATATCCAACAAAATCATGGCTTCCCAGAATCGTATCAGCCAATAAAGATCGATAACATCCACCAGAATTTCATATTATAATTTCAAAAGAAAAACAAACGATCCCAACAGACAGTGGTTGGTTGGTCATCGCAATATTCTTCTTCACATTCAGGCATGTTCTAATCATAAATTCGATGCAAGTTCAATATTGTGCAAGAACATATAAATGAACCAATCATGTCCTCATAAATTGGAAACTGACATGCTCAGTTCAAAGAATTCAACAATCAGAACACAAGAGGCACAAGTAAAACGAGATAAAAGTTCAAGTAAAAAGGAAGCATGGTTCTTACATGTTACTTTTCGCAAGAGATGAGGGAACTGGGTAGCTGGTCGGAGCTGGTGGTGCCCAAAGGAGGTGGAAGACATGCAGTCGAAATGAGGGACTACATGTGATGTGAGGGGTGCAGGTAACATGGAGGTACGAATTGTACGATGCCGTTGGAGACGACGTGAGGGGTGGGGAGGTGCTAGGCAGAGGTAGCAGGGCAGGCAGAGCAACATTGCAAGGGATGAGTGAAAGAGGAGAGACAGAGGTGGGTCCTGGGAGAATGAAGACACATGGGGTTGAGAGAAGGGAGGTGGTTTGGGAGGAGCATCAGGACGGTTGACTTAATAAAGTATGCAAATACATAACCCAAAATCGTACTTAACATATTAGATTTACACACATCAAAATTATAAAAAGAACTTAAATATATAAAATCACAACAACAACAAAGTTTTTCCCACAATTAAGTAGGGTTAGCTACATGGATTCTTCACCTCCATTCAGATTTATCTTGGGTCAATATCGGGTTTATATCCAAAAAACTAAGATCCCTTTGTATAGTCTCTTTTCAACACTTCTTGGGCCGTCCTCGCCCTCTCTTAGTCGGCTCAACATCCCAACGCTCGCATCTCCTAATTGATGCATCAACTGATCTTCTTTGCAAATGACCAAACCATCTTAAGCGGTTTTCTCGCATCTTATCCTCGATCGAAGCTACACCAATTTTCTTTTTGATTGCATCATTCCGAATCCGATCTTTACGTGTGTGTCCACACATCCACCTTAGCATTTTCATTTCTGCTACAGTCATTCTCTGCACATGTCTATGGTTCACAATCCAACATTCAGATCCATGGAGCATAGCAAGTTTCACTGTTACTTCGTAAAACTTTCCTTTAATTTTTAAAGGAATTTTCTTATCACAGAGAACAGCAGAGGCTCCTCTACACTTTAACCAGCCTGCGTTTATTCTATTAGTAACATTTCCATCAATTTCCCCATCATGTTGCAAAATAGATCTCCGATATCTAAAAGAAACTCTCTTCCGAATGTTATCATCACCAATCTTTACCTCGATTCCGTCACCGTTGCTTCCATCAAAGGTGCACTCCATTTATTCCGTCTTAGCCATACTTATATGAAATCCTTTAGTCTCCAATGCATGTCTCCAAACCTCAAGCTTCTCAGTTACTCAATCTCTAGTCTCGTCAGTCAACACAATATCATCAGCAAATAACATACACCAAGGTAACTCATCCTGAATGTAACTTGTCAACTCGTCCATAATCAAAGTAAAAAGAAATAGACTCAAAGTTGAACCTTGATGTAAACCAATGTTGGTGTCAAAATAATCAGTCTTCCCAGGCGAGGTCCTTGCACAAGATAAAGCTCTATCATTCATGTCCTTTATGAGGTTAATGTATAGGACAACTATTTGTCTCTTCTCCAAAACTCTCCACAATATCTCTCGTGGGACAGAATCATAAGCCTTCTCTAAATCAATAAAGATCATATGGAGGTTCTTCCTTTTAGCTCTATAAATCTCCATGGTTCTCCTCGGCAAATGAATGGTTTCAATGGTTGAGCAACATGACATGAATCCGAATTGATTTTCCTTTACGTTGGAAACTTGCCTTAACCTTTTTTCGATCACACGTTCCCAAATTTTCATAGTGTAACTCATCAGCTTGATACCTCTATAGATCGAAAATTTTTTAATGTCTCCTTTGTTGAAAGGCATCGCGATACTCCTCCAATCTTCATGCATTTTCTTGCTTCGCTAAATAACATTGAATAGATTCGTAAGCCAAGACAAATCGCGCTCACTTAAAACTCTCCATACATCTACATGGATGTCATCCGGTCCTACACCTTTCCCAGGTCTCATGACCATCAAAGCCTCCTCTACTTCCTTTCTTTGTATTCATCTATAGCTTGCACGATTCAAGTAATTTTCACTACTAGCTAGATCACCTAAAGTGATCTCTCTATTTCCGTCCCCAGTGAAAAGTTTATGGAAGTACTGCTCCGATCTAGTCCCTATATCCTTCTGAGTAACAAGCATGTGACCTTCCTCGTCTTAATGCATCTCACTTGAAAAATGTCTTTGGTCTTTCTATCTCTTGCTTTGGCCAACCTGAATATATCCTTCTTGCCCTCCTTGGAGTCGAGATTTTTATACAAAACATCATAAGCTTTTGACAACTTAAATATATAAAATTATCTGAAAGAAATATAATATAATATATAAAAACACCATAAAATAAAACAATATATAGAAATCATGTACCGAACTTGTATGTAAACCTATGAATACTTATGTGTGATGTGTAAAATATAAAAAAGGCAAAGCCTTCTCCCACTTTAAGTAGGGTCGGCTACATGGAATTTTGCTCAAATCCATGTTGAAAGACCCGACTATTTTGTACGCTGGATGTCGACTACCTAATGCAACCCCCAATGGAGGATTTGAACCCGGGTCTTTTGAGTGGTAGACACACTACACTTTCACCAGACCATTGGAGTGGTGTGTAGAATATATTAAAATTCTTTTAGATACATAAATCATACCTAAAATACATAAATACATAAACTATTCAAATTACAAAATAATAAGCAAACATGTATATACAAGTGATGTACATATATATTACATACATATATTGGCTTCAACATAAAAAGATACAGCTATCCGACCCCATATCTTTAGTCCTCTACCATAGTTTCATCCTTAGTTCAATTTGTGCAATCAATCACTCCATATCAGACATTCAACCCCATCTCCGGCCCCAAATCTAGATATAAATAATGGGTTTTGCACAAATACGGCAGCAATTTCTAGAAGTGGGGTTGTCATTCGAGCGGCTAGAATTAAATTAGCACTTGACGGCTTCTTTTTTGACAAAACATACGATACATATAAATTTGCTACTGCAGTTCAAAACAAATGGCTGGTTTGCAAACAACTTTACTTGCTTGCTAATAAATATTACATGTGATTATTGCACAACCCAAAAAAGAAACCAAGATTTTCTATCTCGTTATACCATGCTACGAAGAAAATTACACCTGTGAAACTGCACTAAACCAACCTAGAAATAAATAATAAAACTCACAATTTGTCAAAATTGTGGGACGATAATCACCTGCTATCCTTGGACTACTCGGACCCTTTGCTGCTATTGTAGGCATTCATCAGTTGCATCTGAGTATCCTGTGAGACTGGCAAGTGCTCTTTATATTCCATCGTGAACTCTCCTTTGCCCTGTGTCATAGATCGCAGGGCTGTCGAGTACCCAAACATATTGTTCAAAGGGACATTAACAGTGATGATGGTGTCATCTCCCTCTTGTTCATTTCCAACAATCATGCCCTTCCTCTTGTTAATGTCACCAGCAACAGTTCCCTGGAATTCAGTTGGTACCTTCAGCTCCACAAGCATCACAGGTTCCAGTATAACAGGCTTGGCTGCAGGATAGCACTGCCTAAACGCATACATGGATGCAAGCTTAAATGCAAGCTCACTGGAATCTACAGTGTGTGCAGCTCCATCTGTCAATACGACACGGATGTACTCAACCGGGTGACCAATTAACGAGCCAGAGTTGCAAGCTTCTCTGAATCCTTTCTCGATCGCGGGAATAAAACCATTAGGGATCACAGAACCCACAATCATATTTTCAAACTCAAACTTTGAAGGAGAATCCAATGGGAGTGGCTCGATATATCCAACTACCCGTCCATATTGACCTTGTCCACCTGATTGCTTTTTATGCAAATAATCAAACTCAGCACGCTGTGTGACAGCTTCTCTGAAATTAACACGAGGTTTTCCCACAGTTGCATCTACCTTATATTCTCTCCGGATCCGTTCAACGTATATGTCCAAGTGCAATTCACCCATTCCAGAGATAATCGTCTGCCCACTTTCAGGGTCCAAACCGACGCGAAAGGTCGGATCCTCTTTTTGGAACCGATTCAAAGCCTTCGAGAATTGCCCTCCTATATCTTTAGAGACAGGATTAACCGCCAAAGACATAACTGGCTCAGGAACACTCATGGATGTCATAGTGTATCTAACCGATCCATCGGTAAAAGTATCACCAGATGCACAGTCAACGCCGAAGACTGCAACTATTTGTCCAGCGTGGCCTTCTTGAATATCCTCCATTTCTTCGGAATGCATCCGAACTAAGCGAGGTACTTTAATTTTCTTACCAGTGTTAACATTAATTATAAACTCGCCCTTTCTGATGATGCCTTCATAGATTCTTAAATAGGTCAACTGACCAAAACGTCCTTCTTCCAGTTTAAAGGCCAGTGCGACAAGGGGTCCGCAGGGGCTCCCGGATAACGTAACCTTCTCCTCATTATTAGATTGATCGAGGGCATAGTTGGAGACTTCAGTAGGACATGGCAGATAGTTGAGCACTCCATCTAAAAGAGGTTGAACTCCCTTGTTCTTAAAAGCACTTCCCATAAAAACCGGAACGAACTTCCGAGCAATTGTAGCCCTCCGTATCGCCATCTCTAGATCATCATCCTTTATAGCTTCATCGCTGAGAAAAGCATCTGCGAGCTCATCATCAACTTCCGATACTGTTTCGATCAGTTCATGCCGCTTTTCGGCGACCAATGTTTCCAAACTAGATGGGATCTCCGCAGAGACAACTTTTTCACCGCTAGAACCATGAAAGTAATATGCTTTCCTATGTACAAGATCCACTAATCCTTCAAATTCTTCTTCTAAACCAATTGGAACCTGTAAAGATGCACTGTGATGCCGAAGCTTGGATCTCGCCTGGTTCACGACTTTCCATGGATCGGCTCCCATTCGATCGAGCTTATTTATGAAAGCGAGCCTCGGAACTTCGTACCTTCGCATCTGACGGTCAACCGTGATCGATTGGCTCTGGACGCCACCAACGCTGCACAGGACGAGGATTGCACCGTCAAGAACACGCAAAGCTCTTTCTACTTCGATCGTGAAGTCCACGTGGCCTGGAGTGTCGATTATGTTGACCTGGTAGCCGTTCCAAGTGCAGTAGGTGGCCGCGGACTGGATGGTGATGCCCTTCTCCCGCTCCAGGTCCATGGAGTCCATCTTGGCACCTACGCCGTCCTTGCCGCGGACCTCGTGGATCCTCTGGATCCTGCCGGTGTAGAAGAGCACCCTCTCCGTGAGGGTGGTCTTCCCGGAGTCGATGTGGGCGGAGATCCCGATGTTCCGGAGCTTCTCCATGGTCTCCTTCCAGGCCGCCTCGCCGCCGTCGTCCCTGGCGCGCGCCACGGCGGAGAAGGAGCGGCCATGGCGGAGGAGGAAGAGGGCAAGAGGGCGGAGAGTAGAAGGGAGGTGGTGGTTAGGGTTGGCGAGGACGGCGGAGAGGAGTCGCCCGGCGCTCGTTCGCGCCATGGGAGACCTCTGCTTTTCTGCTCCCTCCTGCCCTCTCTACGATGCCTGGTGTTTTAGTCGGAACCCTAAAATCTCAAACGGCCGGGATTAGGGCTACGTGTCACTCAATAAGACATTCGATCAAAATCGAAGGGATGACGCTCATTGTCAACCCTCGATTAAGTGGCTGAATTCCTCCCTTCTTTCCTCAACTAAATTCGAGGGTCGATCTGTAGATACAGGGTCAGTCCCCTACTTCCCTCCATAGATCAATTGGTTGGTTCCTTTCCACAGGGTTAATCTGTAATTTGGGGGAGCCACTGCTTAACCACCAGACCAATTGATTGGTTTCTTTCCATGGCCCTAAATGAATGATTAACAAAGGAATTTTAACCCAACTTCCTCTATGATGTCTACCGTTGGATTTGGAAGGGCGACAACCTCCTTGGAATTGCTACACGATGGAGAAAAACTTATGTAACATTTATATTGGATTGTGCATATGTTTGTACCTTCTATAGTTTCACGTTGAGAGGTGCTTCGCTCGCTTCATTTGACAAAGATTAACAGACTCCCGGAGATTCTCATCTCACTTTAAGTGATCGGACAACAATAATGCATCAACCAAGATCGACCCCCCCACCCCCCAAATCAAATCTATGCCCATTAGACTTCCTGGAGTCCATTCACATGTTAGATGGCAGCCCGTTAATGCAGTAAAACTTATTGTTTTCTCATGTATATTTGAAATGGATGTACTTAAATTTTGGTTCATTTGTACTATTAGGGTTATGTACTATGACCATATTGAATATCATAAATATTCAATAATGATCTCCAAGCTGAGAAAGAGATGATAATCTTTTTTCTATAGATTGATTTCTGACTAACTCTTAATGCAGATCCTCTACATAGGAGTAGCGATTCAGATGTGTCAGAATAGTCAAGTCAAAGAGTTGACTTGATGAGGTCGAGATAAACTAAATCCTGAATCGTAACTGTAAAACATTATTTGACCATAGACATATATGCATCTATATGCAAGAATACACACATTAGACATACCATTAAGTTGAAGGCCTAACCAAGGTCCATATACCGAGGGTTGACTTGCATATGAAGACATATGAGCAGTATGATCTCTCAAAGTAATCATACATGTTCATACTTGATGAACTACGAGACATAGCTCATTCATAAGATATTTTGGGGACAAACTCTAAAAAGACCATATGACTTGTTTTATCTATTTATAAGTAAAAAATTTTAAAGAGTGCGCATTGCCAATAGGTATATAGGCCCTTCAAAAATCTTTCCAAGTTTTTTTATTTTTTAAAAACCCAAAAATATTGAAAAATATATATAATCCCTCTAAAATTTCACTAAATTTAAAACACTAAAAATTCAAGTCCATTTTGATTCCGTGACCTCTACTTTGATTTGTAAATACCTTTAGATATTTCGTTTTTTTTTTGTCATATTTTCTTCTCTCTAGGTATTTCGTCGATCTATTTTCTCTTTGTTTTTGTTTTTATAATATACTCCAAAAATTCGAAAAGTTCTAAAATGTCTTTATAGCACCTTTGATAATTAAAAATAAAAAAATTATTTCCGCTACATTTTTATATATATTTCATTATCATAATTTATATTTAATTTCCTAAAAAACCTGAATGACAAAAAACTAAAAACATTCTATAAAATCAATCAAAATAAAAAAGATAAAAAAAAGATATATGATTAAAAATTCAAAATTAAAATAACATGAAAACAAAAACATAACAAAACATGACAAATACATATCCTTGAGCTTCTTTTCTACACACATACACGCAAACTTGAGTCACTTTTTGTATGCATACTAGGTAGTTTGTTTAAGTTTGCCTCCTTGAGCTCCAGCCTTGGTCATGTCCAGGTTAATTAAGCATCACATACGCACAATTCTTCTCTTTATTTGTTTGAAGAGTGGTCTTCCTTGTAGTACGATATGGTAGTCAAATCATTAGAATTACCAAGTAGGGATAATTGCTCATCATTCCGGTCTGGGCCGACCCGACAAGTTGTCAAGATAAGTTTTCCTCGATAATGATCTAGAGATCTAATGCCATGACATTACAAATGGTATTCGAGAAGGCTTCCTCTGATAATAGAAAGGGTTACCTTAAAAGTAGAGCTAACACTACAAATATATTGGAAAAAAAGGTGTTGAGAACTTGCATTTGCTAATATTACCGGAATAAGTGATAGTCCATATTGCAACGAGACATTGCAAATATAAGTGGAGGAGGTTGTAGCAATCCAAATATAGTCCAACATCTAAAATTCACAAAGTGTGAGAGTGTGTTATAAGAGTTGGGATTACTACTTGACAACTTGGGTTTAAGCATTTTGGGTGATAGTCAAGAGGTTACAAATGCTACTAGAGTGGGTTCTCTCAATTGGTGGAAAGGACAATAGGTGGATCAGCTGGAGTCATCCCCACAAAGAGATATGAGGAAAATGCTAGGTAGAGTGTGAAATCGTTGTTATTATCGGGAATATGTAATGGTCTTATTGCAACGAGGATGTCATGAGTATAAACGGAGGAGGTTGTAACATCCCCAAAATAGCCCGACATCTAAAACTAACAAAGTATGAGACATATTATAAGAGTCGAAAAACTACTTGACAACTTGTGATTAATCATTTTGGTTGGTTCGTAATAGTTTAAGTTAGGCCCAAACTCAAAATAATATCAGAGTTAGCTTTCTTCAACAATGGTTCGAGGATCTAAGTCGAGACATAACAATAGATATCAGAATAGAATCTTTCTAATAGTGAAAAGGTCCAACCTAGAAATGGAGCTACTCCTACAAAGAGAAAAGGAAAAGGTTTTTCAGAGCGTGTTTCCAGCCATAAATACTGGAAATAAGTTATGAGTAAAATTGCAACGAGGACATTTCAAATATGTACGGAGCGCCTATAACATCATAAATCTAATCGCACATCTTAAAACTCACGAAGTGTAAGAATGTGTTATAAGAGCGAGAAGGACTACTTTACAATTTGTGCTGGAACATTTGGGTCTTCATCAATGAGTCTAGTTGGCCCCGAATTAAACCAATTATTAGAGTTGGTTTTCCTTTTTAATGGTCATGGGACCTAAGCACGGGGCGTACAGATGTTATTATAGCAGATTCCTTGGGTAGAGGAAAGATATATCATAGGGATGGAGCTAGCACTGCAAAGAGATAGGAAGAAAACGATACCCAGAACGTGATGTTGCTACTATTACTGAGAGTAAGTGACGGAGGTTGTAACATGCTGACGGAGGTTGTAACATGCCACGCATATTAAACTCACAAAGTGTGAAGGTGTGTTATAAGAGTTGGGGGGGGGAGGGGGGAGATTACTACTTGACAACTTGGACTCAAGCATTTTGTGTGGTAGTATGGGTTCAACTGGGCCTAAGTCTAATAAATTGATAGGTTCAGTTTTCCTCATCAGGGGTTTGCGATGGTAAGCTCATGACATCACAACGGTATCAGAGAAAAATCCCTTTAATAGTTAAAAGAGCTATCCAATTGGTAGAAGCCCTTACAAAGAGATAGGAGGAAAAAACTACCATACTGCTTATCCATCACTATTAATGTGACACCCCGTCCTCCCGAGGACCTTAGGTTACCCGTCAAACACGTCATTCACCTACTTAATCAGCTTAGAGTTAATCCATTGTTATGAAACCCTGAGGAAATTTTTCACTTTTTAAAACATGACATTCACAAGATTTAATTTTGGCTATGCAAGCAACCACAAGAAACTAAAAGCGGAAGTAGTAATACACCAGAACTGAACCAAAAAGGATATCCATTCATTTTCATTTCATTCATATAACATGCTGAAGTTCCACAACAATCAAAATACATGTAAATACCCCAAAGATCAGGCTACAAAAGAGGACACAACTAACAACTGTCTAATGAGCTCCAAAAGGATATACCTGCTCTGAAAGTGTAGCACCAAAAGAAACAACAGTAGCCCAAACTACGTCGGCTACTCGGTCGCTGGGCCCTTGCCTGCCACAAGTAGAAAAAGGGACAAACAAGTATCTGTCAAAGTTGTCAAGTACAAATTCTGTACAGTTCTACTAAGAAAAGTAGTAAGAACAGACTAGAACAGTTGGAAAAACATTAAGGTAACTGCAGTGGACAAAAGGAACTAGCAAGTAAAAGTGGGTTAATTGATTCTTTTAAATTATTTACTTGCTTTTTGAAGTCTAACAAGAACACACTCGCTCACTACCACATTGTGTCTCCCTCGATCAATGGAACTAACCAACAACAACCTAAGCCTAGAAGTAAGTCTGTGATCTTGGTCCGGTTAGGACCTCGATATCCGGGTAGGACTTCAAAGTCCATGTTGAACCTCACACTATGACTCTGAGGTATGGTGTACGCCTCAGGGTTGGGGTGCCTCCGTAGGCATGCGATAGTGTCTTGCATCCTAACTAAGTTCCCACACTCCTTCTAGCTTGTTCTCTCAACTCACATTGATCCTCGGTCGACACATATGATAGCTCGCTCCCGAAGGTGTACGTGTACTCACAACTCTTTCTCAACATTCACTCCTCGTTAGTCTCGACTAACGGTACTGTCGTCATTAGTCTCGTAGCGGAAGAATCTAAAGATCACATATCTCGTACCCCATCACGAGGTCATAAACCTGGCGGAAAGGTACAAATGAGACATCAATGTCTACTGATGAAACTTCATCCTAACCGGGCAATTGGTGAAATGTCACAAGTCTGTTAATCACAATCCCATCACCAGAGCACAACCTGTTGGAAGAGTAATAATTATAGCGGTGAGGAAACCCCCGAAGGGATTCGTCTGCTCTCGCCAATCCCAGTGGAAGTGTGGTCCAACGGAGTGGTAGTACAACTACTACGCCACTGGAGGCAGGAAAGAGAAGAGGTAAGCCTGCCGGACCCAACTTCCTCTCTCGCTGCTCAACTCCCGAAGGAGAAAAGCTAAGTAAAAACCTGACGAGCTCGTAACTAACTGCAGAGAACCCCCAACCTAGGCTCTCAAAGAAAAACCAACAGGTCAGCGGAATGGTCTAGACAACTCGTGGATCCCAACGAAGCGTAAAAACTGAGCCGGCTCGAAGAAAACATGTAAAAAGACTGGGATCCTAGACCCATACTCTCAGTGTCCGCTACCCAAGCCTGAGCGACCTCATCTCCTACTCAGGTGAGGGTCACCGCGCCCTCGCACAGTCGGAGTATGAATCTCCACGACTGGCCATATGTGACATCACCATTTCTTTTATTTTCATTTTTCACTCTCAGTGTCTATGATTCCTTTGACTTATTTCACATCTACAAGTTATCGGTCCTAAACCCGAACTTGTTCTTACAAGAACCTCAACCGATCGAAGGTCAGGGATGCAGACCTATTATTAGTCTCTCCTTCATTTTTCACTGATGAACATCGCATCCTAGGATCTTTGACTACCAGATTTGTAACATTTTTCTTTCCTATTTCCCCAAGATTCACAACACATACAAGATCTAGCTACTTAAAGATTTTTACTTTAAGGCAACAAGAAATCAGTTCATAGATTGGAGGAGTTAAACTCCTTACCTTACTTAGAGTCAGATGATAAGTCTTATACAAGGGACACCAAGGAACTTGACCCAACTCATAGGTACTCATTAGTGTGCACACACCACATGACATTTTGCACTACTTGTGGTCTACTACATGTATTACTGAACTCTTCTTAAGTCAATACCACAGCCCACAATATGAGCCAATCATGCCAAAAATGTAAGTTCCATAAGGTCTTATTTTTATGTGTGGTCCCATATATATATATATATATATATATATATATATATATATATATATATATATCAGTCTATAACTCACAAAACCCAACACTTGGTCTCTTTATTTCTACATTCCCAATTTCAACACACATTCAGTCACATGGAACTATGAATGCACCACACAATTAGTAAAGTTTATCATTAAGTTTATCCCCAATTTATTAATCAATATCATGGAATTCGAGCCCACCTTCCTAAGTATCAATAAAGGACTAAGGCACAACTCTAAGATGGGTCGTAAGAGGGACTCTACCTTTTCAAAATTTATCACACAACAGTAGTAAAAATGCGTGTGCACTGTTATATGCACAACAACACACATAGTCATTTAAGGCATCTTATTCCTCTCAATTTCCCACCCAACTTCATGGGATTCACCTTCACCAATTCAAGCAACATATAATCTTTAAAGTTCAACAGTAAGAAGTTCATTATGAGGGCATTACATATTCCAAACATGCATATATTCAGCCTATAAGTTTCATGCGTACTGTATGAACATAGCAGCAGACACACAACAGTTTAAGGCCCCAAAACCCTCTCAGATTCTCGTGCATACTCATGGCTTCCAACACCACATGATCTACCATAAATTCATGCTTAAGGGATAACAAAACCGTGGCTATTGGGTACTCAAAATTACAAACATTCAGTAACAAAAGTGCATGCGTGTACAACAACTTATCACAGTGAACCATCAGTCCAAAACCATCAACTGTTCAACTAAGAATCCATTTCCTCTAAGGGGTCAGGTTACTATATAATCACTCATATCAAGTATGAGGAGAACTCAATGATTTGGGATTCTAAAAACCACGAATTTATGCTTGCTAATGGATCTTACATTCATGAGGACAACTAAAAACTCAGCCACAACTGTCTTTGAACAGCAGCCATTTTCCCCCAAAATCACTACTAAAAACTAAACTAAAGGCATGGATTTCATGGGTTTTATAACCCCCATTCATACAACAACCAAGACCACGAAAATGGTTCTTAAGATCATCCCAAAAATCATGCATAACATGAATACAACGAAGATCACAGATTCTGAAAACTCGACAGAACTGCCATATGAACAGCAGCCAGTTCTCCCCCAAAACCACCACTAAAACCTAAACTAAAGGCATGGATCTAAAGCCAAATTGATGGAGGATATAATAGCAATCAAATGCCCATAAAATAGCTCAAGAATGTCCCCCAAACCAGGCCAAAAACTCGGATTTATTAAGTATGAACAGATCTGGAAATTCCACAGATTTCGTCCACAAGAAGCCACAAAACCCCATTTATCACTACCAAAATCCAAAACAAATGCTTAACCAAAGATCTGGGTTTTTAGGTGGTTTAAATCCACTTAGTGGCAACAAGAGAGGGGTATATTTGTACCTCACAACCGAGCTTAAGAACAAGGTGAAGAACAGTCACTTGATCAGCCTTTAATGCTTGATTTTTGATCCGAGCTTGGCCTTGGATTCAACATGTACTTGGTGGAGAAGAAGCTCCTTCATCCCAGCTTTAATTTGAGCCCAAGAAACTCAAATTTGGTGGAGATTTGGGTGGGGAATCAAGGAGATAAGGTGGAGAAGGAGTGGTCGGTTATGGGTTTTTGGAGTGGGTAGATGGAGATGACGAAGTGGGCTTATAGGGGTGCCTATGGGGAGTTATTCTCTTGTGAAACAATTGCAACATAACCCCACACACTCCTCTTAATTGCAACCAAGGCCCACCCTTGAATAGAAATCCATAAATGACTACCAAACCTTAGTCTCTAATCTTATTTAGCCACATTTAACATCTCAAACTTAGCATAAGCTCACTAATGGTTCATCATCTTGGGTTTACTTAGTCAATAGAATTTAAGGATGTTACAATTAATGGGAATGAGTGAATGCACACATCACAGTAAGGTTGTTGAAATATAATTAGGTGAGTTTGTAATACCCCAAACATAATCCTATATCTAAAATTCACAAAGTTTAAGAGTAATGTTACAAGAGTATGCGGAAGTAATTGACAACTTGCATCTAAGCATTTTGGATGGTTATGAACTGGTCTGATTGAGTCTGAACTCAACAAGTTATTATGATTAGTTTTCCTTGATAATATTCCGGAGATCTACGCCCCGAATGTTAAAATGAAGTTATACTTTTGAAAAGAAAAATTAGCGAATAGTGTCATCCTTGTGGTGGTTTATATACTGTAAGATTAAGGAAGGAAAAAACGTGTCATATAATCTATCACGGACAAAGATTCAATATTCATTATGAAATGCATGCATGATGATAAATATGGTTGGTTCTTCAAAAAGGAGTTCAAATATTGTCCATAAAAAATCAACTCGACATTATTCCTGATGAAAGATCATGAAAGAATGGTTAATAGTGGACTAAAATCACATGCCAAACCAACCAATGTCCTCAATAACCTGGTTAAGAACTTTGGAAACTTCTTATCTTTGAAGTTCCGTCCCTCGCTGAAGATTGTGAGGATGCCTCCATGGTGAAGCTCCGTGTCGACATCTCCAACGTCTGTAACATCTTGAAAGGCATCAAGGTGAACACTACCGATGGTGTTTTTGAAGCAACCTTTCACCCCCTTCACCACCGACAGGAAGTTGCCTTCACGCATTATGACACTCCATCAGCAGAAAGTACCACGATCAACCAGAGAGGATCCTCTGTTGTGATGTTGTCCATGCCGTGATGGCGTGAGCCGCTCGATCTTGATCGAACGGTTCACACGATTTCGCACGGTACAAGCCCAAAAAAATGCAAAATCATGCGAACCGCTCGATCGTGATCGATCGGCGTACACGACTATTGCAGAATCTGCTGCATTTCGGGCTCAAACCAATTGAGAGAGACCATCCATCCTCTTCTACTAACGCGGAACCTCCACCTTTTCCCAATCATCACAGATTTTCATCAGAAGCTTAATTGAGTCTTGTCAAGGGCATCGACCATGAATCCACAGAGAATATCATCTTGTGGCTTTAAAACATGGGAATTACTATAGATGAGAACATCTTTCGACGTAGCTCCACCTTTCCAATGAAAGGTGCCATGGAGCGGACGACAAAGACTCTCTTTCGTACTGGTGGAGAGGGAGAACCAAGTCACAACAAAGCTTCGCCTGCAAACCCCTCAGCCCATGCTTGCAACCCCACCCAGGAAACTACAACAACAAAGAAGGATCCAAAGGCAAGGTCACAGAATCCTCCCCGCCTCCACCTCCACCTCCAGGTACATACCAAGAGGCCATAACCTCCATCGTTACTCCAAATACCTTAAAACTCTCCTATGATATCCTTTCTTACATCTTCATCTCCTTCGACAACTCGTGTATTAAAAGATCCTTTGTTGAAAGAGTTTGGCCCCCATCTCTATTGACTACCTATCGATCAAAGCTTACTTGAAAAAACCCCAACCCTCCCATCATGGACATCAACCTTATGGGTCCGTTGGTTATCAGATTACATCATAGTAATCCGGTGTACCCTACTGCATTCCTGGGTTGGAATTACATCACAAATCAATGTGACATCACATCATATTCCTTATTCCAACCATCTCACAACATTCATAATCATCCAAACAACTACTATTCACATGAGGTTACCCCAACTTATTCCATCCCAGTAACCAAACATACCCTATATCTTGGAATATTCGCGGCTTATGTGCACCATCGAAACTTGACAAGTTATGTAACCTGACCATGATATACAAATTGAACCTTGTAGCGATTCTAGAGATTAGGATCCGGGACTTCATACCTAGAAAAGGTTCCCGACTTTGGATTCATTCGAGTGGCAGTCTTTGGATTCCTTCGAGTGGCAGAACAACGAAAACTGCAAATCTTGGGTTATTTTGACGGGATTTGACCCTCCCTTATTCCGCCACACAAACAAGCACCCAAAAAATCGTAAAACAAACATCTAAGTTAAATATCTACTCCGTATGAACTCAAAATTCACCAAATTCACTTTAATTGTTCATAATTAAATTGTCTTTAAAATGAAAGTCGCTTCATTAAAATCAGGATTCAGATGCAAAAATTGACTTTTTGGGTACCATCATATTTATGCAACGGTATATTTCACCTTATTTGCGAACTTTAAGATGCACTGCTAAGTGGGATCATTCAGTGTAATTACTATGATCCTTGTTTGTGTGGTACTTGTTTGCCGTACTTTTATGAATGAAATTCTCTCATGTTAAAAAAAGGGTTTAATATGGCTGCCCCTAAGGGGGAGCTAACTTAGCTCCTCCTACGTCATTTCGCTCATTTTTTTATTTTTTATTTTTGAAAATTTCTTCAGTGAATATTCATCACTATATCCCTATAATATGCTATTAAAATTTCATGCGAAACAGAGACTCATACCACGTCTGGATGGACGTCGTATGAGTCTTTGTTTCGCACAAAATTTTAATACCATAATATAGGGATATATTGATGAAAATCCACGAAAAAAATTCAAAAAAGTTAAAATAAAAACAAAGAAATTGGAAGCGGATGAGCCAAGTTAGCTCCCCTCAAAGGGCATCTCCATTTTACCCTCCTTAAAAAAACAGACCAATAGTCTAAACATTGCCCCCACTCCTCTAGACTACACGTCCAAATCTCTGTAACTCGTCAGTAATAAAAATTAATCCATGAGTTAGAGTACAACTACCATTAATGAAAAAAAGGATTCAATTGATTGCCGACACAACACGAGGAGCACAACCAATATATTAAGGTGTCAATATATTATGATATTTTTTCTGTTGTTAAAATAGGAGACATCATTGTTGACTAAATGGAAACCATCAACCACTTTACTTGACCTTTCAGAGCCATCGATCTTATCCAACACCACTACTTAAGTTGGGTCCATCCCTGTCCTCCCGGAGAAGCAGCAGCAGCAGCAGCAGCAGCCATGGCCATGACCACCCTCCTCTTCCTCGTCGCCACCCTTCTCCTCACCACCTCGCAGGCGCAGGTCCCCGCCAGTGACCAGTTCAAGTACGTCAACGAGGGCGAGTTCGGCCCCTTCGTCACCGAGTACGACGCCAGCTACCGCGGCACCCCACTCTTCGAAGCTCCATTCCAGCTCATGTGGTACAACACCACCCCCGGCGAGTTCTTCATCGGCCTCCGCCTTGGTCTCCAGAGCCAGGAGCCCTTCTTCCGCTGGGTCTGGGACAACCGCGGCCGCCCCGTCGGCGAGAACGCCACCCTCTCCTTCGGAAGGGACGGCAACCTCGTCCTCGCCGAAGCCGACGGCACCATCGCCTGGTCCACCGGCACCGCCAACAAAGGCGTCGTCGGCCTCCGGATCCTCCCCAACGGCAACATCGTCTTGTACAACAAGAGCGGTAAGTTTTTGTGGCAGAGTTTCGACCACCCTTCCGACACGCTCCTCGTCGGACAATCGCTCTACGTCGGCGGTCCCACGAAGCTCGTCAGTCGCAAATCCGCTCGGTTTAACTCCGGCGGCGGCTTCAGCTTCGTGCTGGAGAAGACGGGTTTCAACCTCTACATGTTTCCCCTCACCGCCTCGCCGAATCCCCTGCGCTACAGCGACGACAGGTTCACGTTCTCGGGGGCTGTCAGCAAGGCCACCTTCGAGGTGACGCCCGTCAACGACGGCGCGGCCTTCGAGCTATCCCTGAGCACGAACGTGGGCAGCTTGATCGTAACAAGGCCCAAGTACAACGCCACCATCTCCTTCCTCCGCCTGCAGATAGACGGCAACCTCGTGGTGTACACCTACAACACTTTGGTCGATAGCCAACCTACTGAAAAGACCTTTGCTTACTTCTCCGACGATGAGATCGGGGATCTCTCCAGCTGCGGCCTGCCGAACAAGTGTGGTGCTCTGGGTCTCTGCGAGGATGGAATGTGCGTAGCGTGTCCGACGCCCAATGGGTTGCTGGGTTGGAACAAGAACTGCCTGCCGCCGTCGTTAGCCACGCCCTGCAAGCCCGTAAACTACAAGAAGGTGGATGGAGTGGAGCACTTCATAGCCAAGTACAACAAGGGGTTGGGGAAGCTGAAGGTGGAGGAGTGCAAGAGGAGGTGCACGGAGGACTGCTCGTGCTTGGGGTTCTTCTACTACGCGGAGACCTCCCAGTGCTGGCTGGCGCCGGTGTTGGGACCCTTGGCCGTTTCCACCAACTCCTCCCACGCTGTTTACCTCAAATATTCTGGAAATTTCTGAGGGGTTAACTCGAAGGGTGTTTTTATCCAAGCACCGACGGGTAAATTTACCAGTTTTGCCCAAGTCAAATAAGGCCTTGTAAGCTCTTGTGGGAGTGGAATAAGATATTTGGAGGGAAGGGAAGAGATGTGAAGTAATGTCATTGTTATTTCTTCATCTTGTATTCTGTTTGTGTTGAAGAAATAATCTATATGTGGAATAAGGTTATGTGAAATAAGTTGGCATGGAAGATCCTTCTACCTTCTTAAGAACATCGCTCCCATGATTTTTTTAACTTATACGGGTATATTTGAAATTTTCAACAATCTTGTAACCCTATTGTAAGTGGGTGGCAATATTGTGAAGTCACTGTTGTCTGCTGTGCATGTTCTGAGTTGAGGTAATTTGATGTGAATAGTAGTTGTTTGAGATGATTACGAAGGTTGGAGAGGGTTGGAACAAAGAATGTGATGTGATGTCACTATGATTTATGATGAAATTTCAACTCAAGAATAGAGAGGAGTAAATCGGGTTACCCCGAGGTAACCCAGTTACCAAACGGATCCTTTGGGTGTGTTTGGTATGTAGGTTTAGGTGGGTTAAACTGGTATGCAGGTGACTCATTTTGGATTTTGGTGTTTGGATAGAAGGTTAAACTAGGGGGTGGGATAAAAGTGGGTTTATTATGATATGATTGTATTGAGGATTGAAAAAATGAGTAGTTTTTATGATGTGATTGTATTGAAGTTTGAAAAAGTAAGTAAAAGTAGAGTATTTTATAACTTTTATATGATATGATGGTATAATATATTATTTTTTTATGGAAATGATGATGGAGAATTGATTTATTTAAGTTTTTAAAAATATAAAAAGTGGGGCACACGCAGGAGTGAGGAAAAATGAGGTGAGGAGGGTAAATACCCCAAAGAGGAGTTTACCCCTTGTGCCGAACGACACCTTAGGGTGCGTTTGGTATGCGGGTTAAGGCAGGTTAAACTGCTCGAATGTAACTCATTTTTGTGTTTTGATGTTCAGATAGAGGGTTAAATTGAAGGTGGGTTAGAAGCGGGTTTGTTCTGATATAATTGTATTGAAATTTGAAAAAGTGAGTAGTTATTATGATGTGATTGTATTGAAGTTTGAAAAAGTGAGTAATTATTGTGATGTGATTGTATTAAAGTTTGAAAAAGTGAGTAGAAGTGGAGTAGTTTATAAATTTTAGGGATTTTTACCGAGCATACCCTATAATCTTTTGCAATTACCTCTACGACCTTCAAAACATCGATATTCCTCCCAAGACCCCTTAATCTTGCTAACCCTTAACGGCAGACCCTCGAGTTTGCAACCGTCTCTTATTGCACTAACGACCGTTATGACAGGAGTGAAGATCTTATTTTACCCCTAATTTGTGGACCATTTGAGGGGCATGTCTAACCTTGGATTCGTGCAGGTGACATGATGAACGTGGAGGTTTGTGCAGGTTTTGTTAGGTATGAGAAGTCGGAGCCGATGACGGTGAACGACATGCTATCAGTCATGGCGAGGCGGAGGTACCTGGCGTTACTGGCGTTGATGATACGAAACCGGTACCTCCTCTTCTGCACCTTCATGTAAGGCCACACCTTCCCATTGACGGTGATAGTGTCGCTGAAGTACTCCGGCTGCCATTGCGGGTGGACGTCGGGGTTATTGCTGGTGAAGTTCATGTAGATGCTTCCGTCCTTGTTGGGTCGGCGATGACGAGGTGGCGATCGAACTCCGGTCCAGAGGGTAGCATGAAGGGGGCTTCGAGGTTGGGGTCGCGTATGATGTAGGGAGCAAGGAGGCCGGTGAGGAGGCTGGCGCGGGTGAGGCCGAGCGCGTGGTCGTGATACCAGAGGTTGCATGCGTGTTGGACGTTGGTGTAGGTGTAGGAGGGCTTGGTCCACGCCGAGCCCTTCTCCTTGAAGTCTGCGGTGTACCACGCGAAGGCGCTGCTGTCGCGCTGGGGCTCGTGGATGCCGCCGTGTAGGTGGACCATGGCGGGGATGCCTCCATTCTTGGGGATGGTCGTGGGGACGGTGGGATCCCATGGGAGGATGTGCATGCTGGGGAGGTGATTCTCCCACCTCACGTAGGTGGGTACTCCTCTCAATGCCTCTATGGTCGGCCCTGGGAACGTCGCCGTTGATGCACTTGTGTCGTATGCGAACACCGGACTCGCTGGCAAATCCCTGTGGAATTTCTGCAAAACCAACCAAACAATCGACGATCAGATTCCTCATAAAGAAATCCCACTGGATTTGCAAGTAGAAGAGTTGATATTCGTTTTTGGATAGTGAACGCTCTGGATTGATGGGCGATGGTGCCCATAATATTGGTCTTGACGACCAGCGCGTTGAAATAGTATTTCTGGTTAATATGCCTCTTTATTCGAGCTTCCCGCCAAAACTCTAAACCCAGGCCACGTGGCACGCCTCCAGCGATTGTGTCATACAAGGGTTACCATGTAGACTCTGGTTAAGTCACGAAGGAGACGTCACACAGAAAAGGGTTCATGTGGTAAAACAGAGCAAGATTAAGGGGTTTTGGGAGGAATATCGATGTTCCGAAGGTCGTAGAGGCAATTGCAAAAGATTATAGGGTCTGCCGGATAAAAATCCCTAAATTTTATATGATATGATGATAGACTATATTATTTTTTGATGGAATTGATGGTGGAGAATTGATTTATTTAATTTTTTAAAAAGATAAAAAATGAGGCCAGGTATGAGTGAGAAAGGGTGGGGTAACCCTCTACCGGAACAGGGTCTTAGGTCATGTTTACCCCTCAAAAGCCACCCCTTCTCTCACTTGTAGGGTTCACTCTTCTCTTATTTTTTAATACATTTTATAAATAATTTCTTTCTCATCTATTCCTTAAAAAAAATAATATATTATACCATCATATCATCTAAAAATTATAAACTAACCATCTTCTATTCACTTTTCCAAACTTCAACACAATTACATCACAATAACAATTCACTTTTCCAAACTCTAAGGGCCCGTTCGTTTGGAGAATAGGCCCTGGAATAAGGGGCCTATACTCCATCCGACACGGTTTCCCGTAGTACGATTATTTCTCCTCATTTCATCTTATTTTACTCTTATTCGTATCTTTATCCAACCTTACCTACCTTTATTTCACCTTATTCTCCTTATTTCTATTTTCCATCCAAACAAAGAATAGACCATTATTCTCCTTATTCTCAATCCTTATTCCTGCTTATTCCCAAACCGAACGGGCCCTAAGATGGAGTTGGGAGGGTTACCCCTCACTTTGGGTGTGTTACCCCCCAAAACCCATATATCTAACCCACTAGTGAGTCATTCTCTCTCTCCAACAAAAAACCATCATATCATCTAAAAATCATAAAATACTCAACTTCTATCCATTATTCCAAACTCCAATACAATCACATCAAAAAAACTACCCACTTTTTCAAATTCCAATACAATCATATCATAATAACTAACCACTTTTTCAAATTTCAATACAATCATATCACACAAACCCTCCTAACCCTTAACCCACCAACCAAACACACTAACACAAAAATGAGTTATCCTCCCCAAGATAACCTACCAACCAAACCCTAATATAATTACATCAGAAAAAACCCATTCAACACAAACCTATATATCATAATGAGAATCTGTCTCATTATTGTCATTGCGTATGCTCGACCCCTTTCACGAAAGACAAAATGTCATAATGCGGCATTTCCTGACTTCAGGCAATACCAAGTTCGGATTCAGAAAACCAGTAATGTTCTTTTCAAAGCCTGCCACATCACTAGCTCTACTAAACTGCAACTTAAATAGCAAATTAATGAGAAAAAAATTTATACGCTGGCTTTGTAACTTTATCAATTCCTATTGTCAAAGCACATTATTACTACAAAGAGAATCAACAAATTCATTCTTCCTTCTACCATTCCTATGTTAATCTCAACATCATGAAACACAATTCTCCAATATAAGACGAACAATACCAGCAGAACAAGACCCAATAGGCCTCACCCAAACCATCTTTATAGGTGGGTCTGTTATGATGGCAGATTTTGAGTAAAAAGAAAATGAAAGATGCGATGGAGATAACTATAAAACAATATTTAAAAAAGAAAATACAACAATATTCAAATTATATAATCTATATATTTTTAGCCTCTTCATTCAGCTTTTATCTTTCACCGATAAACATCCTAGGTATTCCTAGTTAAGCGGAAATTTACATCTCAAATAAATCTATCCACTCCAAGAATTAAGATATTATGCATCATACCAGGCACCCTGATATTACCACATACCAGGCACCCTGATATTAATGAAAAAGTATCAGGAATAATATCATTCGCATTGCACCACATTCACCTAAGATTTATTAATAGCACATTATTAAAGACAACATAATAAAACGGTGAAGTATCGATAAAAGGGACAGCAGATGCCAACAAAATTTAATAAAACTCAAAATCTTGAATATAACATGATAGAATGCATAACAAGAACCGTTGTTTATAAAAAGGAAGTTTACAACAAAAAAGACTCTGATCATCAAATTGCATAAAGAGAATTTCTAGAAAAACATAATAAACAAGGAGGTGAAACTGGGATAGCTAGGCATCTACTTTATCTACTTCTTCAGGAATTATGACCTTGGTGGGATTGGACAGAAAATCAGTGAACTCCTGGAAGGGAGATTTAGAGAATCTGGTTTCTGACCAGAAGTCCGGTGTGAGGAAGCCATAAGTCTTCATGAGACAGTCGAATGTAGCCTGCAAACAAAACACATGATATCACCGCTTTGAAGAAACAAACACACACACACACACCAAAGGAAATCTGAACACTAGCAACTTAAAGATAAAGAGAAGCGAAACACGTAAAAATGAAAGAAAGTAATCTATACATGAAATAAAGTAATATTGCTTGAGTTATATTTGTAGTTTTTACTACATAATGTTTTAAATGTTATCTTTAAGGTGGTAAAAATAGTACAAAAAAAGAAAGTGCGGGATCCAAACACCTAACTACAGCCCAGGTATGCAGGGGTAGAACTACAGAACCCAGAACCATGCGAGGAAGCAAATTTGAAGTTGTCAATATGGCATAAACTGGCAACCACCCATGCCGAGGCATGCCATATATTAATATTAATTTATTTCTTCAATGCTGTGTTGGTTAGTTTCTTTCATCAAGGCCGTGCTGATTGTATGCTCAGTATAACTTTTCTTGATTCAAGGCCATGTTGATCATTTTCTAGATGTAAAGGCTATATGCCCCTCAATCTGAGCTTTATGTATACCTCATGGCATCTTACTGAAGCCCGTTATGCAAGCAGCAGGAAGTGTGAAAAAAACAGAACTGTGGGTTTGACTTTTTATTACATCTAACTACATAGAATCACATTTTATATATCAAATACCAATGGGAAAATCTCCCTTTTTCTGCTAGAAAACTAATGTGGCTGGATTGAGATGAATTTCGATAACAGAAAAGAAAAATGATAGTTATTCCTATAAAAATGATATTTCTATTTTAAAAGCTACAAACAGCAGGACAGAAGAGTCAATACCCAGATATAATCCCTGCTGCAAAGCTGCTTATGGTCAAAGGCCGATCACAAATGTTATAGAGAAAATGAAACTAGAACACGGTCTCGACTGAACACCATTGATAATGCTAGAGTATATACTTGCAACTTTAAATAAAAAGGGTAATCATATATCTCATTTTCGCAATGAATATATGCACTGCAGCAAAAACTATGTCTAACTAACTAAGGAAAATATATCGCACATGGAAGAAACCCACAAATTTTATTGGGTTTATAGCTCAACAGGCGAATGATGTAGGGGAATAGATTAGATGAACGTCACAACCCTAGACAACATAAATTTATTTCTGCTATCACAAGGGCATATGAACACAACAATATATTCAAATAGACTAAATTATGCCATACCATATCATGCCCTAATAAGCATAGATATCCATATTCTGCCAAAGCATTATACATTTTGCCAAATTATGTCGATATAACACGAAGCATATATACAATAAATAGTTAATCAACCAATCTTATTTCCGTCAAAACAGCACCAAAGCTTAAAATGCATCCTAAGCAATGTGAAGTCCAGTTAGAAAAGTTGAGACACCTTGATAAGGATTGATTTAAAAGATTCCTAATCACTCATCTATTCAATTAATAGGGAGGGATGGCGAACCTTGACAAAGTTTCCGAGGGTCTTGGTAGATCCACGGGAGCTCGTGAACACATCTTCGATCCCGGCAAATTGAAGAACCTTCTTGGGAACCCTAGCAGCAACAATACCAGCACCACGAGGAGCAGGGACCATGCGGACTGTGACACTGCCGCACTTGCCGGTGACCTTGCACGGCACGGTATGGGGCTTTCCGATCTTGTTCCCCCAGTAACCCCTGCGGACTGGTATCACCGAGAGCTTGGCGAGGATAATGGCACCGCGGATGGCGGTGGCGACCTCCTTAGCGCACTTGACACCGAGACCGACATGGCCGTCGTTGTCGCCGACGACGACGAAGGCCTTGAAGCGGGTCCTCTGACCGGCACGTGTCTGCTTCTGGACGGGCATGATCTTCATGACCTCGTCCTTGAGGGACGGGAGGAGTTTGTCGACGATCTGATGCTCCTTGACGGGAAGCGAGTGGAAGTAGATCTGCTCCAGACTCCCCACCTTCCCCTCGTTCACCAGCCGCCCCAGCTTCGTCACCGGCACCCACTTCTCCGCCTCCTCGCGCCTCCCGCCTCGGCGCCCGCCGCGCCTATCGCCTCGCCCGCGGTCGCCGCGTCCGCGACCGAACCCCCGCCCGAAGCCACCGCGCCCGCCGCCGCGTTCCGCCATTTTGAGGGTTTCTGCTTTGAAGGTCTGAAGAGATTGAAAGCTTTGGAATGAAGAGGCGGCGGCGCGGGGAACGGAGTTAGGGCTTTGTTGCTGGGATGGCTTAAATAAGAGCGGGGTTATTTGCATCTGTGTTACTGTAATAGTTCGAAATTATCCAAGGGTCCAAACGGATCGGATTTTAGTTAATTCGTATCCGATCCGAATATTTGAATTATATTTTTTTGAGTAAAACACGAATAAGCCCTTGAAGTATACACTAATTTGAGTTTAATTCTTCTTATACATAACACGAATAATATACCAATGCCTTCGTAATCGTCCGGTGAATCGCGCCATCTACGAGCAGAAGACGATATCATAGTTGGCGCCAATACACGTAAACGTGCATCGTCGTAAGCATAGCTATACGCCTGAGGGCAATTGGCCTTGAAGACCGTCGAGAATTCCGTCGGCTTGCACGTCGCCGGCCCTCCGGACGCCCCGCGGCAGCAGTGCTCGTCCGTCCCGAACACCTCGCAACCGCTTGCGCATCCGATTACTCCCCCGCTTCCCGCCTCCTTCACCTGCAGCGCCACCAGGCACCGCCCAGCGTTGATGTCCACCATGCACGCCGTACCATTACACCTCAGCCCTCCCCGAGGTGTTATCGACATCGGCACATTGAATCCATCACCCAGGCTGGTGTCGTAGAAGTCCTTCCCCTCTGCACCATTGAGCGTGAACTCCACTAGTGTCGCGGGCGGCTTCCCGCCCGCGCCGTTGCAAGCGAGCTCCCCACTCCCGCAGTCCCCGGTGGCGCATACGAACTTGCCCGACGCGTCGGTGGAGCACGAGGTCCGAGCCCAGACGCGGCCGGACCAGGCGCGTGGTGCGGCCATTGTAGTGATGGACGACGAGGGGAGTTCGAAGCCGATGGACGGGAGGGTGGTGGCGACCGAGGCGGAGAGGGTCCCGGGCCATATCGTGCAGTGGCAATTGTTTATAAACGTCAGTGCCGTGGCATCGATTCATGTGGAGGTATGGATGAAAACGGTCAGATAGGAATATAAGTATAATCATGTCTTATCTATTTTATAATACGGATACAAATGTATATACAAATATTGACGGATGTGAAAAATGTGTTACCATATCCTTAAAAACGAATACGAATGTAAAACTAATATGAACCGGATACGAATAATAACAGAAAATTTTAATAGATTAACAAAAATATACATGTTTAGGATGATTTACAAATAAAATAGATATACAAGATATAATAATTTCATAACACTTATATCAACAATGGTGAATGCAATCATAAAATTTTGTTAAGCACAATTATAAATAAATATGTTAATATACTTATGTACGAAGTTGAATATACGAATACGAATACGAATATTAGCAAATGCCAAAGCGATATCCATATATGCATCCATTTTAAAACGAATACGAATGTCAAAAAAATATATAAAATGAATACGATAGCGGATCGGATACGAATATATTCACATTCATTTTCATCCCAGGGATTGGATATCGCGACGATTGGACGCATGCATGGATGAGTTTTGTATACACACGTGCGCAATTCGATTTGATTATGCATATGCATCATGCATCTAGACTATTAGATCATCATATGCACGGTTATTGATCATACTTTGAAATATAATTCAATTACGCCTATTTGAACAAACAAGATGCGTCTATTATTTTGGTAGGATTTTATTTCGAGTTACGTATCCACAATTGTTGTATGTAATATTCAGGCGCCTTCTTTTCACAAAGACTACTTTGGCTTCCTATCATGGAGAAAATATTTACCGCATGTGAAAGCCTATATGTCATAGTAGAAGGATGTGATCGGATATGGATATATATATATATATATGGATATATATATATATATAGGAGAAACTTCAAATGAGACGGGGTCTCATTGTGATTATGATGAGCCGCAATATTCAGCCGTTGGATTCGGATCGATGGACATGATTAAAACCGGATTCGCAATAGAAAACCACCATCAAAACCGCCCTCTATCCCATTTTATGGAAATTCTTAACCTATTACCATAATTCCGAGTATTAATACTTTCCTTCTTTTACGGAACCATCCAATTAATTTTATGGACCGCGAGCTCCCCTTTACGGAAGTAAATTAATACTTTCCTTCTTTTATTATTATCATAAGCACCCATCGATACATCCTCAAGATTACTCAATTAATTTTTTCCATTTATATCTCAATGTTAATTTTTAATTGTAAAGTCGGAACCATTGTAACAGGTGTATGCTATTTCGAATACTAATCAAGTGTTTGTATTATTATACGTTCAAATTTCAAATTTGTTTCAATGTATTCAAATTTTTGATGTAAAAATTCATTGTGAAATCTGTTAATACGTTCAAATTTCAAATTTGTTTCAATATATTCAAATTTTCGATGTAAAAATTCATTGTGAAATCTGTTAATTAAATGTTCATGAATAATTTTTTAAAATACATTTTTTACAATCTAAAATATATTTACATTGTTCAATAAATGAAATTGGTCGTAATGAAACCTCGTTATCATATGGATAGACACAAATATAGTATATCTGTTGTTATTTAAACCAACAAAATATGAACAAATTTTTGTAAATTTATTAGCTATATTTCAAAAAAGTATCTTACAATAGTAATTCGTTAAATTATTATTCAATAAACTATCCCTAAAAAGCAACCTTTTTTGAAATAATTTGTATTTACTATATAAATTAGCCGTCCTGAAGTATGTTTTAAAGAAATTAGTCATGCCTAATTTGTAGACCCGTGTTTTTCTCTAATATCCCCTGAAAATCGCACGTTCGTATTCTCCAAATTTAGAATTTTTTTCCGTCAAAACCATTCCATATAATCTTAGTGGTTTTTATCCCATCCATCCGTTCATAATCCAACCGTAATTATGGTTGGCTCTCTATAATCTCTATGAGACCCCACCTCATTTGAAATGGTCCCTATATATATATATATATGGGTCATATGTGGCTGCCCCCTAGGGGCAGCCAACATGGCTGCCCCCGCCTTATTTGGGCAAATTTTTTTATTTTTTTTGAAAAATAACACCATGTACATTCATCCCTATATCCCTCCTATATACCATTCGAATTTCGTCAGAAACAGAGACTCCTACGGCCTCGATCCGGACAGTAATTTTTTAACGGTAACAGGATTTTTTTAAATCGATACCATCGAGATGGAGGCCGTAGGAGTCTTTGTTTCTGACAAAATTCGAATGGCATATAGGAGGGATATATGGATGAATATACATGGTTTTATTTTTCAAAAAAAAATAAAAAAAACGCCGAAAAATGGGGTGGGGGCAGCCATGTTGGCTGCCCCCAGGGGGCAGCCCCATTTTTTCCTATATATATATATATATATATGTCCCTCATTGTGTCTGTCTTTAAGCAGATATGTATATTTTTTTTGTTTTGGAAGGATAATATTAAGAGTTTTTTTTTGCGAATATGAATGTATATATTATTTTTATTTTTTAAAGAATATAGATACATATACGACTACATATTTTTTAACATCCATATGACTACATTTATATGCATATATTAGATATACATATTTCAGTGCGCAAATAAACATATATTAAATATTTTACACGATTATACGTAATATATTACATTCTAGAGTTAATTGTCAAATGCAGCAAGAAAAACATAGATCTTTATATTAATTGTCTGTTATACAAGTTATTCAATTTAGCATATTACTTTATTTTCTTTTTTATTTTATTTTATTTATATATTATTTATTTTTTAACCAGCTATTAATTTCAACTTTACGGAATTATCTTTTTTTAAAATAAGTGTTGAGAGATATTTATCATAGGTACGATAATATGTATTTGTTTGTTAAATATTCAAAATAGGTTTCTACTAATTTAAATATATATTGTCCGGAGTGCCAAAGAGAGATCGATTGGAAGAGAAGAAGACCGACTTTGCTAGCATCGTTAGGATAGATATGCTTACACTTTCTTTCAAGATTTTGCTTACTCCAATGTCAAAGATACCTTGACATCAACATGTCTTTAAATTGCTTCCTTTAGGATAAATTACTTCTCCAGTTCTAGAGAATCCATACAGTTTCTTCTAAACATGCTGTCAGAAAATTCTTAGGTTCAACATTCGCTCAGATTCGGCTCGGTAAAAGTTCAATTCAGATTCGAAATAAACGAACCGAACCTGAATATGAGTTTGGGCTCGATTAAATAAATGAATCGAACCTCAAAAATATATGTCCGCTCAGGTTTGGTTCGTTAAAAACGTAAAAGTTCGATTATATACACACTTACATACATAAAAGTATATATACATACATATTGTATATATATAAGGAAAAAATGCATTCTATCATAACATAATGGTTATTCCCTTATTTTCCCAAACCCATCCAGTCATCCACTCTCTAAGTCCATATTCCCTATTTCCGAAATCCCTACAAAACCCTCCCCTGCAGGCTACGGCTGCAGGCTACGGCGTTGTCCTATTCCTAAACGAACCTTTAACGAGCCGAACCGAACTTTTACGAACCTTACCCGAGCCGAACCGAACCTGATTACAGTTTTCATTTTATCAAGCCGAACCGAACCTGAACATGAAAGTATGCTAAACGAACCGAACCGAGCCTGGGTTGGTTCGCTCAGGTTCGGCTCGTTGGTATTATTCATAATTTAAATACTAGACGTGGAAAGTTATTGCCCTTTTTTACGAAGGAGTATTTCTTGGATATGCTATTACTCAAAAGGGTACAAGTACCTCAATTCTACAATCGACCATAGACACATTACAATCTTACCTTCTTTCAAAATCAACATTACCGATGTTGCTAAATATCATATTCATTTCTTTTACTGTTTCATTTTGTCTAAAGTTATATTAAATTATTTGTAATTATGCATTAATTTTTACATTTTGAGAAAGCACATTTCGTGAATAGAAGATTGCAATTATGCATCTACTGACCCTAATTCAGAAGATTGTCAAACTCATCTTAAGTTGAAGCCTTGCAATTCTCTATTAAATGAATGCAGTTTCCATCATAATTGAAGTCCGAATGCAAAAGTTGGATTGTGAGCTCCTATTGCCTGTGTACTCTACCGTGCTACCCTTGGCCGTCTTCCCACCACCGATCGATTGGCAAGATTTGGGTCGTGTGAACACCAGCTTTGTTACCTATGTAGGGGCATGCCGGAAGATCACGCTCATCTCTTCTTCGACTGTCCGTTCTCATCCAGCATCTGGCACAGGGCGTGCTCCGTTATGAGGCTTCCGCCACCCCCGAAACTTCCTCTGCCCCTTGTGCTGTCTTGGGTGGCTGAAATTCCTGCCTATAGTATCCGCGGCGCGGCCTCAATCTTCATCGCTGTGGTGGTCAAGTCCATATGGACCGAGCGAAACCGAAGGTGGACCTCGCTGTGCTGCAGCCTGGAAGACGATATCCTCAAGTGTGTTATCTATAATTTTGAACTAATCACAAAGCATCTTATTACAGGATCCTAAGTTTTTGTTTCTCTTAGAATCCTAACCTTTACCGGCCATCATGGTGCCCAACTCTTGTACACAACTTTTTCTCTGATTTAAACTATAATTTACTTACCAAAAAAAGACTCTTATTAATTATTATTTATCTTGTCATCTATTGCTACTTGAATCTTGTTTGTATTGTTCACATATTGTATTTATATCATATTTTGATTAAACAAGGTTAAAAATTAAAATACATAAAAAATAAATAAAAGGAATACAAAACCCCTTATTTATATCTATACAATACTTTTTTTTTAAATTTTTTTCAGTAGTAGGATTCAAACCCTGGTCCTTTAAAGTGGGAGCCACTGCATCAACCACCAGACCATTAGAGGGGTTCTTATAAAATACTTGTATTTATAGCTACCCTTACTTATACATGTAAGCTAACTCAAAAAATAAAAAAATATATTTAAATATTCATTTATTATCTTAAATTGATAAAATATATAAATACAAAGGTGCATGTAAAATTATTAAATTAAATTCATTAAATATATTATATAGGGAAAATTTTACTTACAAATTATGCACTTATTTATTTTTTTTAATTTAAACAAAATTATCTATAATGACTAATTATAACATTAACCCGTTTCAGTGGTCAAGTGGTAGAACAGATTTCAAATCCCCCTTTGAAGAGGATTGCATTAGTAGCCAACAACTAGCAAAAAAACAAGCGGATCTTTCATAACTAATCATACCATTAATTAATTAATTAATCTACATTTACTTTTATTTTAATTTTGTTTAATTATGAGTAAAACTCTGTCCATGCAGCAGCTCTCCATTGATGTGCATTTTCCCCACAAGGATGTTGACCTGCGGTCAATATAACCGGTAGCCCTTCCACATCCGATACCCATCGCCTGAGTCCTTTCCTCCGATCCCAACTACCTTTCGCGTGCAATCAAATAATCCCAACCAAATTCCACCTACAACCAGGTGTTCCTTGCCTCATATCCAACCACCCCTCTTCTCGATTCCATATAAGGAACCCCAAACCTAACATCTCAGATCATCCACCATTAGCCATTGGCAATCCCCTTACAGTTCACGAGGGATGGAGTTCAGAGTGACATTCCAACACTTGTCGTCCCCGATCGCGCAAGGAGGGCACTGCAAGCTCATCATCATGATTCAGGGAGATTCAGAAGCTAGGATCAGAAGCTTTACAGTGTTTAAGAATATCTGATCAATGATCCGGGTGTTGCAACATTTGCAGGAGCGATGAATCAAGCGAATCATCGTCTGCCCCCCAGACTCGAGCTTCTGACTTTCTGCCTTGAGATCAAATAGATTCCAACATCCGAGTCAGGCGAGCGGAGGGACCGATCTTCCTCCGTTATCACAGCCTGAACCTCCATCGTCTGGAGCTGAACGAAATCCTCAAGAACAGCTGAGGCAAAAGCATTGTGTTTGCCAAAAGCCTTCTCAATAGCTACATGAGATGGACATGGACAAGTTGAATAACACAGCAATGTGAGGAGTATGAATATTGTACCGCACTAAAGAAATAGTCACTATGGATCTAATTTCACTCATCCATGCCCCTATCTAAACTGCATACACCTCTCATTTGTTTCATAACAGAGACAAAAAACCTAGTCACCTGTGTTAGGCCACTAGGTCATAGTTCACATGGTTTTCCATGCAAGTCATGTGTTCTAAGTAAACAAGAAAGGCCATCTGCTTTCAGCTTCCATCGTTTCCAAATCACGACTCGGTGATAGGGATAAAAACAGATCGGATATGCATATTTCCATATCTATATCCGCTTCATCTCTATCGAATACGAACAAGGATATAGATATGATTCGGATATGTAGTAAGGAAACCATATCCTTAAAAATGTGGATACAAATCCGAATCAGATATTTATCAAATCCGAATACGGATGGAATAAAGAGTAGAGCCGAATACGGATCGAATAAAGAGCTAATCCAAATATGAATTGAATAAAGATTGAAATCCAAATATGGATCCAATAAATACGGAATCGGAATATGGATTGAATAAAATTACATAGGAACACGAATTGAATTTTTATCAAAGTTCATAATGATTTTAAGATGAAAAATAAGTTGCATCATGACAAAAAGGAGCGTCAAAGTGATTTGTGGTCTTGATCGGAATAAAAAAAAGGGATAGGGTTTCGGAACTTTAGTTTGTGCCCAGCCCAAACAAACATAAGTTTATTAATATCATTAATATATTGCATTTTATCATGTATAATACTAATATAATAACACAAAATTGTGGCTTATATTATATTAACTAATAAATAAAATAATATTAAATATTGTATTCGGATACCTGGATCCGGATCCGGATATTCAAGACTTTATCATATCCGTGTCTATATCCGGAATTTTTTTACAACCCATATCCATATTGATCCGTATTTGATTAATATTCAGATATGGATATCCGAATCTAGTAATTTTTCGAATATTCGGATATATCTGTATCTGTTTTCATCCCCACTCACTGATTTTGGTTGCATGATCTACAATATTTTCAAGTGGAGGAGGTTCAATAATCAACCTCATAGACGAGAAATCAAACAAATCAGCATATAAACCATATAGCAAAATCTCAGAAATAACACAAGCAGATAAAATAAATTCCAATGCATTTCCATCGTACCTACATGATTATCTGACCAGATATTTATTACACCCGTTGATCAACAGATGTAGAAGTCCTCATCAAGAAGATGAAACATATCCGGCCTTCATTCTATACAAATCCCACAACTTCTCCTAATTAGATTTCTTTTACTATATAAGTAACGCAAACAGCTTTAATAAAGAATGATATATAGGTGTGTGTTCTGCACGCTCAATTCTTTCTAAAGAGGTTAATTATGAACCTGATTCTTGTTGAACTTGATATATAGCTGTTCTACGGATGGCTGGATATTGAATGCAAGCCTGCTCTGTTACCTTAACTATGCAGTGTTTGAATTTATCGAGTTGTCGATGATGAGGAGTTTCTCAGGATCGAATGGTCCATTTTCATTCTGAACCAGCCGACTCTTCCAACCCAAGCGATCGGCTTCTCTCCTTACCTTCACAATAAGGTCTACATGGTCCCGTATAATTACAGCTCCTTCGGGACGGAGGATGCGATCCATTTCAAGTAGAATATCAATAATGTCACACCTGCAAGTCCACAATTTCAGAACGTTACAAGTAACCCAATTAGATATAAATAAAAAAAACATCTGATCGATTTTTCCGCCAAAACGACATTCTCTTTCAAGAGTAGAGGGTAGAGCACTAGTTTAAAAGATGATTCTTTTGCCTAAATGATGTTTTAGGTACAATGCAAGAACATGGAGGGTAAGAAGAGCTCCAAAATGAGTAAGCTGAATCTTAAGCATTAATCGACAGCCCACGAGTTGCATTAAGCTCATCTCCTCCATATATCTGATGTGAATATGATCTTTTCATCCCTGAATTTGTATTTGTGTGGGTCATAAACAGTAAATGCGTTGTTGGTATTTCATCATGTACAGCTGTAGGCAAGGAGAGAAGTTAGAACCAACAACATTGCCAAGAAATACTAAAAAGGGGTGGAAGCAACTCAACTTAAATGAATTTTTAAAAATCAGGGCGATCTTATTTTCTTAATAAATAACATCGACTTATATTCCTGTAGGGTTTAGTGAGCATTGCTATAGTTCCTTTTGATTAAGGGATAATACTTTCTTATTCAGGAATAATCCAATTCCGGTATAAAATGGTCAAATCCCCTACTATCCCTTAATGTACTTATTCATGCAACACTTATTTATTGTTCCTCAAGACAACCAAACCGGAACAAGGAATAAGTCCTCCTCATATAAGAAAAGCCCAAACAATAGCAATTATTGAAAAATAGGCGAGCATCAAAACAAGACATGACCTTCACGCCTTACCAATGGAAACTAGTACAAGAGAGTAATTTACATATTGGCACTAGGAATGAGTAATCCTAACTGATAGCTCATTCTAAAGATTAATATGATAATTCAGAAATGTTAAGTTGTTTTACCGGGGGCTAACCGATAATATGGCAGAGAATACGGTTAACCCGCTTGGGTGGCGACAAAGACAATAAACCCTAGCCACTTGTGACAAAGGCAAATTTAGTCCTATTGACTTATAAACCAGAAACATCCCTGTAAAAGGTTGAAAACCAACAAGAAACATCTGTAGCTCGAATCCCCTCTCTCTTTCCACAAAAAAAAGATTGTCATCCTGATAGTGTAGGCCTGAGATTGATAGCTCATCCCACGCATACTCCTCATAGTAGCCACCACACACTCTGTCAAAAATCACCATCAAAGCATCAACAACCAAAACAAAAAGCAAAGGTGCAAGAGGACAACCCTATCTCACGCCCATTTGCTGCTAGAAAAAGACCCCTCATGGCTAACTTCTCTTCACCTAAGAAATCCAGATCTCCGGGAAGCAATGACCGATAAGGATTGTATTAGATGGGTAATTGGATCTCTTTAATATCCAATTACATCACTCATGTTTATTCCCCACATCGTTTATTGATGAGACTTTGTTGTGTTGGTGTGGCTATATAAAGAGCTCCATACCCATTATAATAAAATGACGAAGCCTTTTCCCACTAAGTAGGGCCGGGTGCATGGATTTTTGCTCAAATCCATGATGAAAGCCTATGCGGTGATGGCTTTCTCCTATATACACAGAGGCGGAAACCCAATGGTAGAAGAGTTAGTTGCAGATGGGTTCCACTATTGGAATCCTAATTATAGAAGGACAATCATTAGGATACCAATTCTCGGAGAAGGTAAAAACCAGTTGGCTTCTTTTTTTAATATTCTTAGCTTCAACCCAATTAGCCTATGAGGACCTTCAACGATCTCCACATAGATTCATTGAAGACCACGTCCTCTATTGATCGTGAACTCCAACACGAGATCCTTCCCAGGTTCCTATGTGAGAAAGCACGTTTTGAGGTCTCTATGAGAGTTGGTGACATATTTTTCGAGATCTGCTATAGATATTCCCAAGACATTCTTTTTTTGACCCTTCAGAAAGATGGAGTCATCTTTCATCAAGGAGACATGTTATGGACTCAATAAAGGAGACTCATTCAGTGACTCTGATTGATGTAGATACAGAGCATACGAGCCATCATTCTATCTAGATTACTCAATGGATCATCATCCACACTACAACCCTCTGATTCCTCCTCACCGACATGAGCTGAGAAGCATCATCAACAACAACTAACATAGTATGCATTGAGTCAAGGTGATTTGTCGTGTCATGTACTCCGTGTATAAGTGGGTGTTTTCCTATTTGTCGAAGCTGAGTATTGCATGCTCCAGCTTGACGGGGAGTGCTGAAGAGTGAATTAGATGGAAATTGGATCTCTCCACCATCAATATACTCCACTCATATTTAGTCCATTATCTTCTATGAACGGTACTACGATGTGTTGGTGTTTCTATATAAAGAGCCCCGCAACACTTGTAATATTTGAAAAACTTAATAGAGTACAAACCCTTTGTGACATTCTCCCGTGGATTCATACAACTCCTTAGGGAGTAGGGTTCCACGTAAAACCCTAGTGTCTTATTTGTTTCTTTGATTATTGCTTCTGCATTTTTTAATTTCAAAATGACGATATAAAGAAGCCCAATCCACTTTCCAAAGCGACCCCTTGATTTGTTGCTTCCTCCAGCCAGAAATGGTCCCAGTGGCCATGATCATACTGTCCATTAATTGCATATTTGAAAGAAACACAAACTGTGATGGGGATATTATAGAACCTAAGGCTCTTTCGAGCCTTAGGCCTTAGGCCAACAACTTTGCTGCAATAAGGTAGGCAACATTATATAATGCAATAGGACAAAACCCTTCAACCTTTATGACCACATCTTTCTTTGATTAAAAAGATAAAGGAGCTATTGAGTTGCCTAAAGCCTATATTCCTCTGTCTGAACATCTCGATCATCGCAAGAATGTCCATCGTGACAATATCTCAACACTCTATAAAGAAAAAGATTGGAACCCATATTCAGGTAAAACACAACATAACGAACCTCTTGCATCAAAATCAAGCATCAAATTGACATCTGCCTCGATACTCTCACTACCCCATGTACATGCTAACAACTACATATGGATTTGGTATATGTTGTTTAGTCGACCTAAAGTGCCTCATCACAACTGCACTTATCGTCGACTCACTATCAAAAACCTCGTCACCCACAATCATGAAGTGAATGATGCTTTTTTTGTGTTTCCTACTTGCCAGTGCATGAAAACCCCAATGTTAGCATCACCTTTGTAGAGATAGTTATTATTATTAGTATCTCTTTATGTACCTCTTCGTTATTTCTTTGTCGTTTATGGACCACTGTGTAATTTACCCTTAAGGTCTCTCCTTATATAAGAGAGCCTAGGGTTTTCTGAATGAACAATCTATGTTTTTCTTCCAACATGGTATCAGAGCCACCCTAGGGCTCTCCCTACCCGCCGCCCTCTCCTTCCCAGCGCCGATCCCCGCCCCCCCTCCTCCCTCCGCCGGCGGGCCTCTCCCCGCCGCCACCAGTCCCCAGGCGGCCCCCAGCCCGCCGCCGCCAGTCCCAAGCGGACCCCCTCCAGACGCCGATCCACACCGCCCTCCCCAGGCGGCCTCCTTGCCGCACCGCCACTAGTTGGGCGGTCCTCCATTCCAGCCGCCAGGTCTATAGGCGGCTTCCTGTCTCGCCGCTAGCCCCTTTAGGCGGCCTCATCTTCGGCGTGCCCTAGCCAACCTCATTTCTTCCACCATATATATGGATTTGAGTGCGTAACGTCTACATACGTATTCGAATCCGATGAAGTTTGTGTAGACATTCATTACCTTGTCTACAAACCCTAGTTCTTCTCCGGCGGCAGTATGTCAGAATCGAAGGTCGATATGCCCTCCACCGGCGCATTCAAAGGTCCTGCGCCAATAGTGAAGATGGATAGGTCGAATTATGAGCTCTGGGCTATGCGGTTCATGAGCCTTATGAAGTCGAATGGTAAGAACTAAGAAGCACATTCTTACCGAGGATGAGCCCGCACAGAAGACAGGGATATATGCCTCATGGGAGGCTGATGACTCCTACGCGAAGGTCTGGTTGTCTGGTACATTGACGATGGAGATTGCTAATGATGTCCTCCATCAGCCCACTGCCAAGGCGATGTGGGATATTCTCGCCGCTACATATTCGCAGGTGCAAAATGAGACCAAGATGTTACAGCTTCAGCATGACATTTTCACAACGAAGCAGAGCGGCAGACCTCTTCACTCCTTATACACATCCCTAAGAGGGATGTTTGAGAAGTTATATAGTACTATCCCACTCACAGCTACTCCTGAACAGCAGAAGACGTTTCGGAACGCCACCATGGTGGGTGTTCTACTTTTTTTTTTGACACTCCAAAAAGGGGGAGACACCCATAGGTGTTCGCCCCAGTTTTATTAAAGCTTATGAAGAGAAAATACTTACAGAGGGAAGGGAGAAAGGAAGAAAGGGGAAATGATATCAATAATGATACCAATCGCCCCCTAAGACAGAAAATTACATAGATGACCAATCCGTACAAAAGCGGTTCGCGTCAATGCTGATATTTTCAATATAGAATCGCTGTCCCGCGAAAATAGCTTTGTTTCTTCCCAGCCATATACTCCAAATGCGCGCGAGTGGGATCAGTTTCTTCGACCTCGGACGAGTTGCAGGATTTGCAAGGCTAGCCCAGAAAGACTCCATCGACGAATGATTCAACCAGGCAACATCATCCCATATGGGCCGCACAAGGTCGCAATGAAGAAAGAGATGGTTGGCCGTCTCCACAGCCGACTCGCACAACCCGCAAAGACTTGGAAGGTTTGGGAGGAGAGATACCATACGGTCGCGAGTAAGAAGACGACCACGCCTAAGGATCCACAGAAAAATACCAATCCTTTCCGGAAGCCTGAGGCCCCATATGAGGTTGCAGTGACCAATAAAAGATGCCTCCGTATGTACAGCGACGGGGAGAAGAGCAGAATATGTCTTCTTCGAAGAAAAGGACCCCTCACCCCAAGTGAAGTGATCAAGACCCCCCGATGGAGTTGGGGCGTCGACGAGTAAGGTCATCAGAGAGCTGAAGTCCATAATTCGCTGAGCAGAGAGAGAGTCGACCAATATCGGGCACCAAGACCCATTGTTCCAGCATGAACCCACCGATGCAAATTTGTCCCTTGCTAACGCAAAAAGTCTCGGAAAAAGGTTCATGAAGATGCCCTTGCCAGACCAGTCCATAGTCCAAAAGCGGAAGGAGGTCCCATCGCCGAGAGACGGCCGAAACAAGGACCGATTGCGGTTGAAGATAGCAAAGGCCTCGCGCCAAAAGAGGGGAGAATGATCGTGAGATCGACCGTCAAAGACCGAGAGAAATGCATTACCCGCCGCCGTGCGAAGGCATCGAACAAGGAAGCCGTCATCTCTGCTAAGAAGCCTCGACGCCCATTTGAGAAGAACAGCTTCACGTATTACCTCCAGCCGCCGAACGCCCAGCCCGCCGTCGCGTTTAGGACGCGTAATGTCATCCCAAGCGACCAGATGTATCCCTCTTCTTGCAGAAGCGTTCTTACCCCAAAAGAATCCCCTCATATATTTCTCCAGGCGAACCCTAATCCCCTTTGGCAGACCGCGCGTGGATAAAAAATAAATAGGTATAGCCGAAAGGACGTATTTAAGAAGCATCAATCGCCCCACGCGAGATAGCAATGAGGATCGCCAGCCAGCCAGCCGAGTCTCAACCTTCTCCACCACCCTCTGATAATCGCGCAATCGTGCCCTTCCCACCGAGAGAGGTAATCCCAAGTAATCCAGCGGTAATGCCCCCGGAGCAGCCCCCAAAATGGAGGAACATTCCCCAACGTCCGGTTGCGATAGAGCAAAGGGCACAAATTTCGATTTGTCCTCATTGATGCGGAGGCCCGACATTTCACAAAATAATTGGACCGTAGTGGCCATTCCTGCATATTGCGGCCTGTCCCCCTCAATAAAACATAAGGTATCGTCCGCATATTGTAGGAGCGGGATATGTAGGTCACCCATAGAACATCCGCGAGTAAGACCAGCGTCCGTTACTCCTTGTATCATCCGTGGCAACACGTCTGCCGCCAAAACAAAGAGAAGAGGGGCAAGAGGACATCCCTGACGAACCCCCCTTCTAGGCTGAAAGAGTCCCCCAGACGGCCGACCATTGATAGATAGGGAGAAGGAAACCGTAGTTACACAGCGACGGATCCATGAGATCCACAGCGGGGGGAAGCCCCGAGATTTCAATACTGACCATAAGAATCGCCAGTCCAAGGAGTCGTAAGCCTTAGCGAAATCAATTTTCCATAAAATCCCCTTCGTTCCATTTCTGTGCCAACCGTCGATGATAGCTGAGGCAAGAGCATAGCAATCCGAGATTTGCCTCCCTTGAACAAAGGCTGCTTGGCAAGGAGAGATGAGAGAGCCAAGCAAAGGCGCCAATCGACGGGCCAAAGCCTTCGCAATGATCAAGTAAATGCCATTGGAAATTGCAATAGGGCGGAAATCCTCAATACGACGAGCACCGTGGGTTTTCGGAATGAGAACCATAGAAGCCCGATTAATTCTGTTGAATCCCTGGTTCCCCTCGCAGAATTCGTGTGCCACCTCCAATACGTCGTTGCCGATAACGTCCCAGAAGTCCCTATAGAAGGCTATAGGGAACCCATCCGGCCCAGGAGAAGCGTCGGCGTTAAGGTCCCATGTCGCACACTTAAGTTCGTCCATAGATAGAGGTCTTGAAAGAATAGCAGCATCCGATGAAGAGAGCGAGGTGACGCCGGGAGCCATCCACTCCCAAGGAGAAGAAGGGAGACGATTGAAAAAGTTCTTGAAGTAATTAACCAAGGCCGAGCCTATGTCGCGGTCAGATTGATATATGGCATCCCCAATTTCAATGGAAGTAATAGTATTAGCGCGTTTACGTGCACTAGCGACCCGGTGGAAATAAGCGGTATTAGCATCCCCGTCCTTGATCCAACGAATACGCGAACGTTGTCTCCACTCAATGGTTCTTTTCCTGTCATCCTCCGCCACGATGAGGGCAGCCGATGCTCTCTCAGTTAATTCATCCGGGGTTAGGTCCCTGACATTTTCCACGCGATCCAATCAAATAATAGTCGCCTCGGCCTCGTTACGAACGGACATCCGAGCCTGACGTGTAGAATATTTGAAGGAGGCAAGAACGCGTCGCAAGGATGATAGTTTAAGAGCAAAGCGATGAGCCGCGTTACCCATAAAAGACGTCTGAGACCAATGATGCTGCACCATCTCCTTGAAATTAGGCTCCAGAAGCCAGCTCTTCTCGTACCGAAAAATACCACGCGGCCGTGATGATTCGCCCGAATCCCACAAAATGGGGCTGTGGTCCGAAAAAGACCGAGGACGAGAGGATACCGAGCACAAGGGGAAAGCATTCATCCAACGCGAATTAGCCAAAAACCGGTCGAGCCGTGATCGAGATGAATTATTACGCCAAGTGTATTTGATATCCGCGGCTGCCAAGTCTTCCAGTGCCAAATGATTGATGAAGTCCAAAAAATCGTCAGAACCTGGATCCCTTCCCCCCCTACCACGAGGACGGTCGGATGAGAGCAAGGTAACATTAAAATTCCCTCCCAAAATCCACGGAATATCCCCAAAAGCGGCCGCATCACCAAGTAAGTCCTCCCATAAATCACGACGTGCGGTGTGGCATAAAGGCGCATAGACACAAGAGAAAGCCAAATGTATGTTAGTGGCCACGTGCACAAGGATTACAGAGATAGAGTGACGTCCCATGCGAGAGCAGGATAAAGAGAAGTTTGAAGATCTCCAAGCCACGATAGCGCCGCCAGAAGAACCGATCGCGTCCAAAGAGCAGAAGGCATCCACCGGCCCTGCCCCAAATGATCTCCAAAGCACGTCATCAATTCCAGCGAGCTTAGATTCCTGTAGCAGAGCGACATCACAATCCCAATCAACCAAACGAGAGCCCAAAGCCCTGCGACGAATAGGGTCACCCAAACCACGGACATTCCAAGAGAGTAGCTTCATTAAATATTACAAAAATTGTCCCAAAAAGTGACCGAGGATACGCTAAACTTAAGCGCGGCGATGGTTCAACCGGCGAAGTCCAGCCGCTTCCGCCACCGCCTCCCGAGATAATAAGATCGGCGGAGAAGATATCCCCTCGAGTGAGAGGTCCAGGCGCCGAGCATAAACCACTCCATATCTAGTCGGGGAAGCAATCGAGGCGTTCCAAGAGTCCCATGGGGCTGCACTTCGGGTTGTAGAAAGCGGCGTAGCATTTGAAGAAGAATCCCCTTGATCGGCAGAAGACCTATAGAACCCAAAGACAGAAGGAGGCTGATCATAAAGCATAGGGATAGCTGCATTACCGTGCTCGGGGGCCACCACCGATAAGCCCTGCTCGATCGCCAACAGAGAAGGCGAAGATAGAGTGTAAGAGGGACTATAGTCTTCATAACACGGCGACTGATAGAATGGGATCGCTGAAATAGGATTAGGGCAAGGGATTTCTTCGTAGTACGTAAGAGGTTCTCCAAGCATATCCGGGTCAGACCCGACCCATGAGAGGGTTCGAATAGGAACCGGTCCGGAAGGAGGAAGTGGAAACGCCACCTCGAAGCATGGAGTGGGGCCGCATCTCTTCGATAATGTAATGTCAGATAAATCCACAGGCCGCGGATCGACCTCGAAAAGGCCCCTAGGCACGTGAGAGAGCGCCTGTCCAAGATCACACGCGAATCTAAACACAGGCGGCGAAGTCGAAGGGTCGCCATGCATCAGCGTCGCATCGGAAACCACCGATGATGACACGTGGGCCTTCGAAGATGAACCGCCGTCGTGGAACCCGTGGTCGTCGCTCCCAGCGGAGAAGAGCGCCGACGAAGCCACCGACGGCGGAAAGAAAAACTCGAGCTTGAAGGACCATCTGCCAAGGTCCAATATCTCCGAAAAAGTCTTGCCAGACATGGAGCGACAAAGGTTGGAAGAACATTCCACCAAAATCCTTGTGCAGGACCAATCCGACCCCGGTGACAGGCCATCGTCCAAGATAGCCACCACCTGGCCCCAACTGCGAATAACCTTGGAGAGACAATGAGCCGAACGAGATAGGAATGGTACCCCACGTACCTCCACCTCACATCTCTCGGAGGTTATAGAAGCACCATCAGCGACCCGAGGTCGACGCCATTTAACCACCGACGAATCCGAGCGATATAGGAGGATTTCCCGTTGCTCCGGGGAAAGTCCTCGCACACAGCATCTAGTGTCATCCAAGAAGAAGAAATCCCCCGAGAAGCCCTCGCCAAGGAGAAGAAGAGTTGCCGATTGGATCGCCTCGCGGTCGAATCCCCGCTGCTGCACCATGCCAATCGCCACACCTTGATTGCCATCCACCGCCTTCAGACCGGAGCTCGCCCATGCCGAAGGAGCCGAAGAAGCCCCCGCCGTAGGACCTTCCATCGCTGGCGACTTATGACGGACAAGCTTCGCTGGAAAAGAAGAAATACCCGTATTCCCGGAAGCAGAGGTCGTAGAAGAAGGAATGCTTTTCCCTTTATAAGAAGCAGCTCCAATGCTGGCCGAAGCCACCTGAGCAAAAGAGCGAGAGTCCCGCAAAGCCGAGGAGCGACGCCCACGATGAGGGTCCTCCAAACGAGAGGAGCGCTTGGGCCGCCGCAGATCCATAAGCACTTCCCTACACGAGGATGAGCGGTGCCTGACACCACCGCACCGGAAGCACCGAGGAGGCGCCGAGCATGCAGATGCCAGATGACCAACTCCCGCGCAGCGAAAGCACCGCTTGCCGGGCTTGGTGTGTGAGACCTTCACCCACCCGTCCTTGTTACCTTCGTCATTGATAGAGACACCCGAGCGCATCCCTGGTTGACGAGTGGCACCACCATGATCGCCATGCCGCTGACCGTACTGCTTCGGAACCCACACGCCTTTCTGAGAGTGCTTCCTCGACACACCCGTCGCTCCCGAACCCGCACTCGCTCCAGCTCCCTTCATCCCAGTCCAGCGAAAACAAGATGCTTATTGTTGGCCGCGGCTTAATGTTGTTGATGCGGGAGGAAGAGGAGGCCGAGGAGGGGAGGCTTGTTGTTGCTGCGAAAGGAAGAGGAGGGATGGTTTTGATGAAGGGGCAGAGGGGTGGGGGTTGCGGGCAGAGGAAGGACGGGGACTGTAGGCGGAGAGTCTGGAGGGGAGGGGTTGCAGGCAGAGGGGGTGGAGGAAGGGGTGGAGGGGGACGGTGTCGGAGAGGGGGGGTGCTGGAAGGGGAGGATGTGAGGAGGAAGGTGGGTGGGTTCGGTGGGTGTTCTACTTGCGGCTCTTGATCCTGAATATGACGCCGCCCGATCTCAGATCCTAGCTGATGCAGTTATTCCTCTAGTGGAGGATGTTTACAGGAGACTCAGTCGCATTACAGTTTCCTCCAGCTCTTCTACTCCACCCCCATCAGCGATGGCAGTCTCGCGTGGGAGAGGTGGCCCGTCTTCTGGTCGTGGACATGGACGTGGACATGGACCCCAGGGAAGGGGTGGTCGCTTCAGTCAGACATGCTCCTATTGTCACCGCACAGGACACTCGGAGGAGACATGCTATTCTAAGCATGGGTTCCCAGCATCGGCACGTGTTGCAAAGCATTCTCAGTCCCCGTTACCATCTACTGCAGATAGTCATTTTGATGAACTTGTGGCACGTCTCCGAGACATTATGCTACAGTCATCTGGTGATTCATCTGTTGGACCTTCAGATGTTGCTGCTACAGCCTCCGCCAGTTCATCTGCTGCTGCTAGTACCTCAGGTAGATCTACTGCATTAACATCGTCTCATGATATCTCTGATTGGGTTATAGATTCGGGAGCCACACATCATCTCTGCCGAGATAGAGACAGACTACAGTCCTACAGGGACATTTCTCACGGTCGCTCAGTGCAGATCGCAGATGGTACTCATTCACCCCTTGTTGGATAGGGGGAGGTCTTCCTATCCTCCACTATGCATCTACAAAATGTCCTACATGCTCCCGAGTTCTCATTGAATCTGTTATCTATTAGTCAGATTACGAAGGATTTGCATTGTCGTGCTATATTTGACCCGTCTTCTCTTATTTTTCAGGACATACTAACGGGCAGGGTGATTGGCTTTGGCTCTGAGCAGAATGGTCTATATCGGCTGGTTCGGGATTCCTATACTGGCGTCTCCTCTCATTCTGCCGGACCAGTTTCTCCGTACATCTGGCATCTCCGTTTTGGTCACCTTCCGCTCCAGAAAATGCGCCATCTTCTGCCCAGATCTCTCCTAGTTCGTCTTTTCGCTGTGAAGCATGTCAGTTGGGAAAGCATCATCGGTCGAGCTTTCTGAGTCGTCAGAGTCGGAGCAGTAGCTCCCCATTCGAGTTGTTACATATAGATATATGGTGTCCGAGTCGTGTATCCGATCATCAGGGGCACATATTTTATCTTGTGGTAGTGGATGATTTCTCTCGTGTATCATGGGTCTTTCTTTTGAAGAATAAATCTGAAGCAGGAGATGTGATCAAGAATTTAATTAATGAAGTGCACGATGTTTTCTCTTCTTCAGTCAAATATGTTCGGACGGATAATGTCCTAGAATTTTGCACACGGTCACTTTCTCAATTCCTTTCATCAAAGGGCAGTATTCACCAAACCACTTGTGCATATACATCTCAGCAGAATGGTGTGGCGGAAAGAAAGCATCGCCATCTCCTGGATATTACTCGAACCCTGTTGATTCAGAGTTGTGCTCCTATTTCTTCTGGGGGGACGCTGTTCTTACTGCATGTTATCTGGTCAATCGAATGCCATCCTCTGTTCTTGGTGAGAAGATATCTATTTCTCTTATTTTTCCTGACAAGGAATTATTCTCACTGACTCCCCGTGTCTTCGGTACTGTGGCATTGATTCATCTTCTGTCTCCAGGACTTGACAAACTCTCTCCTAGAGAAGTCAAGTGCGTCTTTGTTGGTTATTCCAGGACTCAGAAGGGCTACCGGTGTTATGATCCTATAAATAAGAAGTACTTCGTGAGTGCTGATGTCGCTTTCTTTGAGTCTGTCATGTATTTTTCTCCTGCAGGTGACAGACTGGTACCATCCACTACCAATGATGATGTCTATGTTCCTCCACCACCTACTTGGAGTTCACCTGAGTCTTCCCCTGTTCCCGTCTCCACGCCACCACCACCACCACCTCCTCCTCCACCTCTTCCACGACCTCCCATTTCACCTCTACCAAAATTCTATACGCGTCGGTCAGGTCCTGCTCAGGCTACACGTCAGCCACCCATCATGCCTCAGGTATGTTCAGATGGCATTACTACTGACGGGTCAGATTTGGTACATGTGCAGGATTCTTCATACAGGAAGACACTAGACCATCCAGTGCAGCAGATGACGATCTTGATATTCCGATTGCTATTCAGAAGCAGAAGCGGATGTGTGCCTCTTATCCATTTGCGTCACAGGTTTTGTTTCACCGTCTCACTGGTGACTTGCAGAGATTTACCTCAGCCTTGTCTTCCGTGGATATACCACGGACCTACCAGGAAGCTTTGAAGAGTGATTGCTGGAGATTAGCTATGGAAGAAGAGATGTGTGCCTTGCAGTCCCGTGGCACATGGTCGTTGGTTCCTGCTCCTCCTAATGCATCTATTGTGAGCTGTAAGTGGGTTTTCACAGTTAAATATCATGCAGATGGCACTTTAGATCGGTACAAAGCACGATTGGTCGCGCGTGGGTTTACACAGACCTATGATGTAGACTACATGGACACTTTCTCTCCAGTGGCTAGACATTCTACCCTTCGCATTCTCTTATCTGTGGCCGTGGTTCGTGAATGGAGTATATCTCAACTGGATGTCAAGAATGACTTCCTGTACGGGGATCTACAGGAGGAAGTCTACATGCAGCAGCCACCTAGGTTTACTGCTGAGGGGGAGAAGCATATGGTCTGTAGACTTCACAAGGCAATATATGGCCTCAAACAGAGTCCAAGAGCATGGTTCCAGAAGCTTTCCAACCTTATTGAGCAACAGGGATTCAAGAGGTCAAATGCAGACTACTCGTTGTTTGTCCAGAAGTCATCGACAGGTACGGTTGTTATCATGGTCTATGTGGATGATATTCTTGTTACAGGAGATGATGTTCATGGCATAGAAAGGGCGAAGGCATTCCTAGGCCGTCAGTTTGTTACAAAGGATCTTGGAACCCTAAGATATTTTCTGGGGTTGGAATTTGCAAGGAATGCACATGGCTTGGTGATGACCCAACGGAAGTACATTACAGACTTCCTGATTGAGACAGGCATGGATGGATGCAAACCATCAAGTATTCCCATGGACCCTAGCATGAAGTTGTATGATGGTGATACTGATGAAGTAGATAAGAGGAGATATAGAGAAATGATGGGAAAACTCCTTTACATTACCATAACTCGTCCAGATATTGCATTTGCAGTAAGCAGGGTGAGTTAGTTTATGGAGCAGCCAAGACAAGTTCACATGGATGCTATATATATGATACTGAGGTATTTGAAGTCTTCTCCAGGTTCAGGGTTGCTATTCAGAAAGGGCACAGATTTATCTATCTCAGCGTGTGCAGACACCGATTATGCAGGATGCCCTAAGGATCGAAAATCAACCTCAGGGTTCGCAGTTTTTGTTGGAGGCTCTCTGGTTTCTTGGAAAAGCAAGAAACAAACTGTTGTGGCAAGGTCCAGTGCCGAATCCGAATATAGGGCCATGGCTCAAGCCAGCACGGAAATGATGTAGGTTCGATCCGTACTAGAAGATCTACATGTAGCTGTGCCTCTACCTATGAAGCTTCAATGTGACAATCAGGCAGCCTTATTCATTGCCAACAATCCAGCGTTTCATGAAAGAACCAAGCATATTGAAGTTGATTGCCATTACACTAGAGACTTGATCCAGAGAGGATTGATATCTACTACACATGTGAGCTCAGGAGATCAGACTGCAGATGTATTCACCAAGCCATTGCTCAGAGGACCTTTTCAGAGATGTTCATCCAAGCTGAGCTTGATAGACATCTATGCTCCACCTTGAGGGGGAGTGTAGAGATAGTTATTATTATTATTATTATTATTATCTCTTTATGTACCTCTTCGTTATTTCTTTGTCGTTTATGGACCACTGTGTAATTTACCCTTAAGGTCTCTCCTTATATAAGCGAGCCTAGGGTTTTCTGAATGAACAATCTACGTTTTTCTTCCAACAACCTTTTCTAAGACATTTCTGTCTCAACCTTTGCTTCTATTCCACCTCCATCTTCCGAATCCGATCCTCCTCCTCAATGATATTATGTTGATCACTTTGACACTATATGTCGACCTCCCCTAGAATATGCTCATTCTCAAGCCCGTCTGGTCTGGCAATCTCATTTTAGGCCAAGTGAGCCTCACGCCCGAAACCAATATGCATTTTACAAAGCTCCGCAAGCTTTAGAGCTATATGCTTTGTTGCAAATCCGTCGACAAGAAGATCGAATAAAAAATCTCAACCTTTTTACGAAAACCTCTTCCATCAATTAAGAATGCTCAAAATGCAAGAACAAAGATGGGTGACTCCCCTCCCCATAGTCCAAGCACAAATGGGTGTGGTCCGAGAACGATCTGGATAAGGATCATATACTGACACCAACTAAAAATTTTTCAAGCTTTCCACCAAATGGAGAAAGCAATTAATGCATGACTCAAAGAAATTCCTCAAAGTGTACATTTGTTTCATGAATCAAAGACTTCTAGACTCAATTCCTCAACAAGTCAAGAAACAACCCCAAAATCAAGGTTCAGGTTTCCTGTTCTTGAGCAGTTGTCAGAGCGCAATGCGACAAAACTAACTGTACAAAATTGGCAGCAATCTAAAAAGGTAATGACTGATGAACAATAACCCGTGGAAGATAAATATTTGAAGATTTTATAAGGGGAAATTGAAGAGTTAATTAAGCTAGCCTTTGATTTCCATTAATTTTCACGACCAATGAGGAAATTCTCAACCAAAATCTGTATCGAAGTAAATACGGGGATTGGCATAATTTATGAGATAACAATATAGAAAATCAGCAACAACCTGACGAGGTAATGGCACAGTAACAATAATTTACGAGCATTTGCTCCAATCTTGTGAACCCACTTAATGGTCTAGTGGTAGTACAGTGTGTCTACCCCACAAAAGACCAGGGTTCGAATCCCACTCCTGCAGGGGTTGCGTTAGGTAATCGACGGCCAGCATAAAAAATAGTCGAATCTTTCAACATGGATTTGAGCAAGAATCCATGTAGCCGACCCTACTTATAGTGGGAGAAGGCTTAGTACTTTTTTTTGCTCCAATCTTGTCAGCCAGCTCTGACTACGTTAAAATGTGCTCCTTGCTATTGCACTGCATGATGGTCATAAACTGCATGGATCATAACTCATAGTTGGTCCCATCCATCTTGACAATGGATGTTGGGCCCTTGAAGGCACCGAAGGAAGATAAGTCACTCTTATTTTCTTACATGGTGATGAAGATGTCGAGAAAGGACGTGACTGGAGATGTAGATTGATCTGAATGGGGAACTAGATGTGTGTGCAAACTCATGCCATCACCGTTCCCATTAGCTGTTGGAGAATATCTAAGGTACGCAAATGATTCTAGGGATCTGAACTCACCCTGAGTGATCCAAAATTAGATCGTACAATGGTCTTGGATGCACTTGCGTGAAGTAATCAGGGCAATAAACCCACTGGCAGCTGCCGAGGATGCTGCAGATAGGGTAATAGGTTTATTGTTGGCAGTAGGCGAATGTACGTAACCCAGGCATCACCGAGATAGGACTTGGTGAGGTTGTTAGGCCTCCAACGAGTTCATTGGGTATGCAACGAAGCGATAGGAGCCGCAAGGACCTTCGACAGTGGCTAGAGCAATGGGAGATGCCCCTACACCTCTGTTGGATGTTGCTAGAGCGGTATGGACCGCCATCGCAGATGTTGCATGAGCGACGAGGCCAACAACAAGGGAGGAGTGGCGGGGGCCAACGGAATGGTTAGGGAGTTGAGACTCTAGGGTTTCAAAAATCCGATATACGTCCGTCGCTCCGATACCATGAAGAGATGAAAATAAGGACTTGCTTGTTCATGAGGCTATATGGCTAGAGGGAAAAATACATAATAGAGATAAAAGAAATAGAAAAATTAATAAGAAATAAGAAAATGCATAAATAACTCTTAACAAATTTAAAATCACCTTAGTACCTAATATACAACCGATCTTCATCCATACATATCCTATAGCACCTACCGATCTCAGGGAGCTTAAAGTGTAGCTTCATGAGCTATTAGAGAAGGGATTCGTTCATCACACTATGTCACCTTAGGGAGCATAGGTACTCTTTGTAAAAAAGAAAGAGGAATGCACATTGATTGCAAGCAACTGAAAAAGAGGATGGTAAAGAACCGTTGATCACTCCCACAAATAGGTGATGTTCTCAATCAATTACATCGAGCAACAATGTTTTCCAAGATTAAATTACGATCTAGATACCACTAGTTGAAGATTAAGGACATGAACATGCTAATGTCTGCATTCCACATTAAGGTCCAAGAGCATTGTGTGCCATCGCTTGCTCTTTTATATATGCTCCATGATTGAATGGTGGTTTGCATGCCTCTTCTAAGATCCCTCGTTAATGGATCTGTGCACCATCAACCACACATTTCAATTGAACGTTGCTTCATAATATCATTGTCATTAGGAGAAAGTAATGCATGATGATGAATTCGAGTCGAGGGCTCGGCGAGAAATAAAAAAAACTTTTTACAAAACGATAATTTTACCTTGAGATGAAGAAGCAAAAAAGCAAAAAGATCAATTATTGGAGTTATCATAGTTAAATTGTAACCAAACAGGCAATTTTGACTTCGCATAACATGAAGAAAATGATGGAAAATCACAATCACCTCCTATTTAATGATGTATAGTGCTACTGCCATATTATTGCATGCATGCCAACAAAACTTTGCCAAGATCTTAGAAAACCAATTATGCGAAGGATTCAGGTGCTCACGAGTCACATCATTGACATACAACAATATGTCAGTATACTGATACTGCAATGCCAAATCTCAACAAATGATGGTCAGAGTACTGGGGAAATATTAATTTTCTAAGGGATTTTTACACGCATAACCCTGAGTAATTCTGCAATCATAATCATAACCCCGCATAATTACGAATTACACCAGGAACACCGGATAATGCTTAACTCTTACATGATATGACCCCAGTGTTCAGAAAGTCGGCCTCAGGCGGCCGCATATGCATAGGCAGCTCCCCTACCTCACCGAGTATGCTATACTCGGTCAATATGCGGGTCAGGGGATATACTCGGCCGAGTAATCCGTATATGCGGCCGCATATGTAATAGAGGTAACTCTTTGCTTATCCACCACCTTCTTGACTTCCACATAGGTTGCTCCTTCACCATCTTTTTCTCCTCTGTCAAGGTTTGTTGATTGATCTATTTAGCTCTAAATCTCTCTATTTTTTAGATTCAACAACAACGCCTCTATTTTTTTTAGATTCTCCAACGACAACTTTGACTTTTACATTTCCTCATAATTGCACGAATATAAAATAAATTAAATGTGCTTATCTTAGCTCTTTTGAGGATAAAATGAATATAAATGTTAGATTTGCATGGAATTTTTAACTATGCAGAGCAAATTACATATATTAAATTTAAATGGTTGATTTTTTTAATATTTGACTTCGAGTAGACAAATACACCATTGACTAAAATACGAAAGTTCATGGTTGTGTTTACTAACAATGTTACACTTCCAAAAAAGGTTACCTTCCAATTTAGACAAGGATATCCACCAATTTTTTTCTATCTTCAATCAATTTACAACATTTTTTACTCTCTCCACCATTAACTTAACATATTTGTCTTTTGGAAATGAATGACCTTTGAAAATGTTTTGGTTGATATCACATCGTACACAAAAATCTGCACTTCATATTTATTCCATGTTATATTTTTTTAAACATAAACATATAATGTTTGAAAATATTATTATATTTTTAATTAATTTTAATTAAATAATAGAAACCGTATAATCCGCATATACTTCCGCATATACTTCCGCCTACCTGCTTACTCGCTCCAGACCGGCTGATCGAACGAATACCGCATACCGACTTTCTGAACCTTGTATGACCATGTATTAGCACCCATCCGTTTTCCCATTAACTTTGACGGAATTCATCAGATGTGGACCATTTTCACCCCTAACGTTCAGGATAATTACAAATGATGCCACCCCGGGCATTTGAGCATTCATCGATCCGATGATGACAGTCTTCCCCATCCTGTCGCCGAGGAAGACGAGATCCATTTTGTTGAACGGGATGCAGACGATCTCCTCGTAGACGTCGACCTCGATGTAGACGATGGACCGCTTGCTGCCGAAGCACAGCACGACGTCGATGTCCTCCTGAACGATTTTGTAGCAGTAGTATCCCTAGTCTTTGCAAACGGTGGCGTCGGGGGTGAGATTGGAGGGGATGTTGATGGTCGATGAGGGGAGCGAGTCCCAGTAACCGTTGTATTCGGTCTACGGGGGCGCCAAAGGGCGGTGTCATTGCCTAAATGGTGGAAGGAGAAGAGGAGGGAGAGGGCATTGCCGGTGAGGGAGGTGAGGGAGAGGAGAAAGCGCATGGCGTCGTCAACCTGCTTGGTGTCGTTGACATACTTGTAGACGGAAAAGATGTCGTACTGGTAGAGGAGGGCATCGGAGGTCCAAGCGCGAGAGTCAGGGAGGAACGGAGGGAGAGGGAGGCGTTGGAAAGACGGTGGGAGGAGTAGGAGATGAGGTCGAGGTAGTTGCAGAAGACGTTGGTGCGGTTGGGGTTGGAGGCGGAGAAGGTGTGAATGGAGGCGACATGGGAAAGTGCGGTGGGGAGGGCATAGGAGGAGGGGTGGAGAGGATGAGATCAGAGGCGGAGGGTTCAACGATGAGGGAGGGGGATTGGGAGAGCGTGGATTTGCAGAGGTCGGGGAAGCGGGGTGGAGGGGGAGATGGGGGAGGAGTGGCGGAGAGGATGAGATTGGAGGCAGAGGGTTCGGCGGGGAGGGAGGTGGATTGGGAGAGCGTGGATTCGTAGAGGTCAGGGAAGCAGGGAGGAGGGGGAGATGGGGGAGGAGGGGCAGATTTGGAGGAGGACCAGGAGAGGATGGATGAGTGGAGGGCGAGGCTGGGGCGAGAGGGGTGGAGGGGGAGAGGGGGGAGGATCTAAAGGAGGAGGAAGGGCATATATAGAGGAAGAGGCAGGAGGAGGGGCGGATCTGGAGGAGGAGGAGGTCAGGGAGGAGGAGGAGGGGTGGACCTGGAGGAAGAGGAGGCAGATCTGGAAGAGGAGGATGGAGAGCAGCTTGGAGGAGGAGGGCAGAGGGCGACAACCGAGGAGGTCGGAGGGCGTTGGAGAATGAAGAGGGATGGGTTTCAGATTTTTATTTTTTCTGGAATTTTTTAATAACCGTTGGATAAAATATGGGTTAGATTAATTCAATGATATAGTTGGGTTATCGGGAAAACTAATTGAGGGTTATGAGTGTGAGACGGAATGACTATCCGGGGTTCCTGGTGTAATTCGCGATTATGCAGGGTTATGATTGTAATTGCGGAATTACTCAGGGTTATGGGTGTAAAAATCCCATTTTCTAATTGCAAGATCAAGATAGCTCCAACAAACAGCTAAATAATGTAAAATTTATCCCACAACAATAAGAACCACACAAAATGCAATAAACTATCAATGTTGCTCTAGAGGATAAACTACTAATGCCTTCTTTTTAGAAGAAAAAGTGACAATTTATTAAAGGAAGAGTGCACTGGGTTCGAGCCAACAAACCCATCCTTGATAGCAACTCCTAACATCTTGCGGTATGACTTAGCAGTGAAATCCAAAATGCTAAGGAGCAAGTTGAATTGTAGCTGTCTTTTCTACATTAACATATGGGTATATTCATTCTCGAGGCTATAGAGTGCATGCATTTGGGAGGTTGTTCTCCTCCCTCTGACAAGATGAGCCAATGGGATTGTGGAAAATGACTCCCTCTGACAAGATGAACCTATGGGATTGAGGAAAATGATGGGGCATTATCGGTGGAGACCTAGATCGATGAGGTGATTTGGAGCTCAACCAATCAGTAGGAGAATCAAGAGAAAACTAGGGTTTCACCACCTATTTTCCAACAATGCCTCTCTTACTTTACAGAGATGTTCAATGATATAAAATCCAAAATATGTCTTTATTTCAATATTCCTCACTTTTCTTACGACATATTTTTGTGTTGTGAGGTTATAACTCTGTAATCATTGATAAACAATAAGCATATAAAGAACCATGAAGAACACAAGTATTTACGTGGAATCCTACTTCATACGGAGCGGGATGAAACCACGGGAGAACCGCCTTAAAGGATTTGATTTCTATATTGAATTCTCTCTCTCTTAATGAAAACTGCTGGTATAGGGCTTCTTATATGTTCCCATCAATATGACCAAGTCTCACTCATATGCGATGCGGGACTAAACTTGAGTGCATGTGGTAATTGAACCACGTAGGGATCCAATTACTCATATATGGACACATTGAATGACACCACCTGGAGTTTGTTGCCCTGGAGCTGGGGCCGCAAGAGCTCCGCCTGGAGGCCACTGACGAGATGCACGACATGGAAGATCATCGTCCGGAGATTAGAGAGGGCAATGTACATGGAAGTTGTACGAGAGATTGTGCAGAATTAGGGTTTTATCAGAAACCATATATTATTGATGACAATCTTCACAATTTGGACCAGAACTTGTGCACATGTGCAGGATTAATTTTGGAAGTCTTCAAAACATCGAACAGATCTCGAACATGAGCATAACAAATAAATCTTTAAGAGCAAACCCTAAAATCAAACCCTGATACCATGTAGAAAATGATAATGTAGCTTGATCCATGAGTTTCTATGTTTGCTCATCAATCGGATTCTAGTTCCTAGATATCTTCTTGTTTAATGGTAATCTTAAAGTACTGGAGTGCAAATCGGGACACCATGGCCTAGATTTAAAACAACTACTAGCTAATTAGGAACAAAAAAGTACAAAAAAAGAAGACACATCAAGACTCTAGCAGTGATAGGATAAATAACTAAGGTTAGAGATGGTTACTATAAATCAAGCTCAAGTAGCACACCAACCTGTCCAAATATAAGGTAAAGACCCCATCAGCGTGTAAAAAATCATATGTTCGAGGATATGTGGAAAAACCTTCACACCTGCAAAAAGAACAGCTCTTGATGAGTACCATATTCTTCAGAGCATATGTTTTTTGAGCCTTAACCCACACAATGATAAAAAAAGCATGCGAACGGAGAAGAGAACAATAAAAAAAAGAGAGCATGTAGATGGCACTCCAGAAATACATCACATAACTTAGTACCCATTGGGCACTATTAATTTAGTAAATGGGACGGGGTTGGGCAGTAGATTTATAACTGATTGTAACTTTGGTATTTCCAATACCAACGCCAAATCCTATGCACCATTCCTAGGTCTCCCTATGTGTGATCGTTACCAATTGTTGAACTACTCCAACACATCCCTGATGATAGGAGCAAGTCAACAATTGTCAACAACAATCTTTACGGTGGATAACTTCAACATCATATCAGGAAAAAGAGAAAATGCTGGATAAATGTTGATTTTTTCAACTATAATAAAAGGTTTTTTTAATAACCATCATAAAGGTATTAATAAATAGTACCAGTCCATGTAAGTTCCAATGAGACCACGCTCATAGATCACACCAAGGGTATCATTGCTTGTGTTAACAGGTAGGACATTCATAACCCAAACAGGAGATTTCCCCAAAGCAGCAGCGAAGCCTCCCAAGTAAGCATTCATATCCATAATGTTCCTATATTTTCCATCATGACGCAAAGTTATGTATGATTCATAGTGTGTAAGCCTCTGCTTCCATCTCCTGTTATCGTTGTCAAAGGTTTCGAAACTGATACCATCAATGCTTCCTCCCGTTATTCGAGGAGGAACAGCTGTCAATCGTTTGGGCCATCTCTCAACAGCACTGCCAGCCACCTCCTCAGCTGATTGCACTTTTGGAAGTGGAGATATGCATGTGTGCATTGTCTTATACCTGCATTAAACATGAAATGTTGGATACAAAAGTATACAGTAAACACATTTCACAATTAGAAACCGGAGTTAATTTTGGTGCTCCATTCATGTAACATGACATTTAACATGTTCAATAGACGACACTTCTATAAGAAAAATATAACTTCATGTATATGCCTCAAACTTCATGGAGATATGCATGTAAGTTTTTATGGATATGCCTCAAACTTCATGGATTTGCCCCCATGCATGCCACTAGTCGTTTTAAGAAAGTGAATCTAAAACTCCACTTTTTAGCAGCTATGATTTCTAAATGAGAATGCGTTTTAGCCAAGCCCGAATTCTTTTCAAACTTTGCTCCTTTTGATAGAGGTAAGGTTTCTTAGCTAAAAAAGGCATGAACTCAAAATAATATCAATGGTCCAAGTGCTACCAAATGTTTTGGAGAAAACAATGAGGATTTAAGGCTATGCATATAAGGAAATGAATTCGAAGGCCGTCAGATTCAATTAACAACATTTTAATGCGTTAGAAAATACAAAGTAGAAATATCATTCGGAATTCATGCAATAGTAGCCACATTTTATCTAGCTCCACAATACATTTGAAATAAGCTAGCAAGCACAATGCTGATGTGAAGAATGTCCATGGTCTCACATATCTGTCAGGTAAGCTTTGGGTTCAACAATCATAATAAAGCAACTTCCTGTTTTAATCTATTAAAAACTTTCCAAATGACATACATCAGGCCGAGCACCACTTTTTTGAGTTCTGAATTATATAAAAATATAAAAATAAAGAATACAACTAAAAGATATACAATATCTCTGTACATAACTCAATTATCAATGCTTGTACTTCTCCAGTATAATATTGATTTTTATTTTCCAATTGCTTCTCCATAAACACAAATTACCCAATTAGTCGATAACTTGTTTCCAATTCTATGCACTTGGTCATTTTTTGTATTTTTAAGCTTTCATAGTCAACAGAACTTCCATCGATTTTCTTTCACATTACTAGTGAGGGATTTCATTAATAATCCACAGAACTTCCATAGATTTTAATTTAATAGTCGACACAATTTCCGTAGATTTCCATTCACTTCACAAGTTTGTGGGACTTCAATACAATTCATCAATATTCACATGCCAACTGTCTTCAGATTTGTAATTTTGTATGGCTCTTGCATTATTGACTCCACAAGCAAGAACACCTATAGTTGAAACATCTAAAGTCGCTTCAATTTACATTAATCAGAGCATATAATCCTAGAAGGAAACCAAATCCTCTCCGAAGGGGAAAAATATTAAGGAGCCGGATTTACTGGAGAAAAGTTTACCAAGCAGCGTCCACATTGGTGGCTTCACAAAATGGTAGTGATGCAGAAACCTTGGCCTTCTTTTGACAGTACAAATGATTAGACGGCTTTCTCCAAACGGCAAGGGGGCCTTTTTCTCCAATTTTCTTCCAACAAAGTTGGTTGGCAAGATCTTCAATAGATTTTTGTTCTCTTTCTACCTCATCACGTGGCCTTTGCCAACCCTTGTACAATTTCTTCCAGTTAATAGGAGGACCAGATAGAACCCAGTAGCCACCAGGTCTAAGCACCCGATCAATTTCAAGAAGATACAGTCCACCTGGTGATAACTAAAACCAAGTTAGAAAGAAACAAGTGGTTCCCGAATTAGATGAGAGAGTGTATTTATTGATTTATTTTCATTTTGAACGGATGGTCTAATTTCCCATGTATCCTCGATTTTTTTGCTAAAACCTTGCAACTATAAATATGTTTCTAGACACTCCAGGCTTAATAATAGTGTGTAAAGACTAGCACTCGGACGATTAGTCAATGTCAACATAAAATGTAAACTTGGCATGCATTGATGTATGTGGAAAGAGAATCCTGAATTGATTATTCATGAGGTCTTGGGGTTCTCTGTATAGAGAGGAGAAACCCTGATGGATAAATTATATAATAAAGACAATAAGAAAATATAATATATAAAGGGATTGGGGAGCCTACACCCATGTGTAGGTAACTTACCTACACCCACCTCTTGTTTCTTATATTTTTTGATTTTTTTTGAAATGGATCTTTAGGGGATTTACTTAGAATATTAAATGGAATATGTGTTTCAAATTTCATGTAAAACAGACATTCCTAACAGCTCCATCGGAAGGGGCTGATTTCAGCAAATCTCAGACCGTTAAAATTTAATTGTCATGATGGATAAGTTAGAAGTCTCAAAATAAGTTGAAATTTGAATGACGATATGGTGATATATTGTGATCTAAATTCCCCAAGGAATTAATTCAAAAAAATAAAAAAATTTGAGGGAAAAAGAGTTGGGTGTATGTAAGTTACCTACACATGGGTGTAGGCTCCCCTTTCCCATATATAAAATAGACAAAGAAAATTATATCTCTCAACACTCCCTCTCAAGATGGAGCATAGATATCAATCGTGCTCAACTCGGAACATCTCCTGGAATGACCCTTTGGCTAGAGCCATGGTAAACACATATGTTGTATGTTCCCCTGAACTAACGTAGGAAGTAGAGATAAATCCCTTTTGATTCATAGGGATGAAAATGAATACAAATATATTCGTATCCGCAATCGTCAAATAGAAGATATGGATGCCATTTTCTCGTATCTGACGAATACGACTGCGAACACGAAAACAAATGGTCAACATTCGTCGAACATGAATAGGAATACGAATACGGATGTGAAAATGAATGCTCAAATTTTTAAGGATACAAATACAAATATTCATTGAAGGATACAAATATGAATACAAATACGAATACGAATATGAATACAAATATTCAAATTATAGATGATACCAATACTTACAGGGTACACAAAAAAGTAAGTTTGGTAAGCTTTCTTTTATTATTTAGTTATATCTTTACGTTTCCTTTTATTATTTAGTTATTTTTACGCACATATTCATTATTAAAATATTTAATATACTTTTTATATATTAGAAATTGTTATGAACCGAAAATGCTTATAACTTTTAAGTAAATTTAATTGGACATGTATAATATTTGTATATTAATTCATATTCGTTTGTCGAATATCTGTATCCGAATTATCAATATTCATTTTGCATTCATATTCGTATTTTGAGTATATGATTTTATATTTTACACATTTGTATACAGATACGAATGCAAATGTTCAACATTCGCCGAATACAAATACGAAAACGAATGTGAATACGAATGTTCAAATTTTTGAGGATACAAATACGAATAATTGTTTTTGAAGGAAACAAATATGGATACAAATACGAATACGAATATGAATAAAAATGTTCAAATTTTGGATGATACCAATACTTACATGGTACACAAAGAAGTAAGTTTGGTAAGCTTTCTTTCATTATTTAATTATATCTTTACGTTTTCTTTTATTATATAGTTATTTTATGCACATATTTATTATTAAAATATTTAATATACTTATAATATTAAAAATATTATGAATTGAAAATGCTATAGCTTTTAAGTAATTTTTTACAGGTATAATATTCGTATATTAATTTGTATTCGTTTGTCAAATATCCATGTCTGAATTATCAATATTCGTTTTGCATTCGTATTCATATTTTGAAGATATGATTTTACATTTTGCACATCTGTGTGATATTCATATTCATATTTAAAAAACAATAAGGATATGGTAACACCTATATTCGTATTCGTATCCGACCGTTTTCATCCCTACTTATGAATCATTTCACAAGTATAATGACAATCAACCTCAATGTGCTTGGTCCTCTCACAGTAGGTAGGATTGCTGGCGATGAAAAGAGTTGTTTGGTTATTACATTACAACTGCATAGGTAGAGGCACAATAATAGCTAAATATGTCAGAATGGATCTAACGCATATCATCTCAGTGCTCTCCCGCGTCGATGCTCTACACTCTGACTCAACACTCGATCTAGCAATCACAATTTGCTTCTCGCTCTTCCACGATATAAAGAACTCCTTATGAATACTACAAAATCAGAGGTAGACTTCCTATCCTTGGAGCATCTCTCATAGGATGCATCTACACAAGCTCTAATAGCAAGGGATGTCCCTCTGCTGAAGAATAATCCTGTACCTGGAGAAGACTTTCGAAACCCTAGAATCATGTGAACCGCATCTACATGGCTGCTCCATAAACTGGCTCATTTTGCTTACAACAAAAGAGATATTAAGCCAGATGGTAGTCATGTAGAGGAGCTTCCCAACAAGTTCCATATATCTCCGCTTGTCCACTTCCTATGTATCATCATCATATAGCGTTATTCTAGCGACCATGTGAGTGGTAGTTCGTCTGCAGTATGCCATGCCTGTCTCTGAAAGGAGACTGTAACATACTTCCTCTGGATCATCACAAGACTTTGTTGGTTCCTGGTGAATTCAATCCCTAAAAAGTATCGTAATTCCCAACGGTCCTTGCTGACAAACTGCTGTCCAAGGAACTCCTTAGCCGCACTAATACATTGCATGCCACCTCCTATAACAATGATATCATTAACATAAACCAAAATGACAAAATATATCTAATAGACCTATGAGAAAATAGTAAATGATATGCAGTCGATCTCACGAACCCATGCTGCTCTATCACGTCTGAGGGCTTCTGGAACCATGCCTTGTGGCTCTGTCTAAGATCATAGAGAGCCTTATGAAGTCTGCAAACCTTCTAACACTCTCCCTCAAAAGCAAACCCAACTGGCTGCTACATGTACACCTCCTCTTGCAGATAACCGCCAAGGTTTGCATAAATGAAAGGCGGAACGAGGCATTTTCCCAAGAGGTGAGGCGTAGCCTCGAGGCCGTCGAGGTGTAAGCCTCAATTTTTATAGTAAAATAATTACAAACAATACAATAAATATATTTATTGATGAAATAATCTAATATGGCAGACATATACTATATAACACTGTAATATATGCTGAAATTATGAAGATAAGAACATGAAAAAAGGATATGTCAATTCCATAAACCTTTCTACTACATTTCTATTTAATTAAAAAGGAAATTACTGGCTATAACTATCTCTAAAATATTTATCAAAGAGGGGGTCATTGACTATAGTTGTCATTAAAGATATCCGAGATGTTGATATGAATCATATGATTAGACTCCTAAATGTATGTTCTGTTAAACCTAGTTGAAGAACAATTCGATGCCCCCCTGTGCCACCATACCCTATCAGTACGGGGGTCTCGCTGCAGGGGGCAACACCCCTATCTCGAAAATTTTTCTTATAAAGGTATTCAAAGTTGCATGCATATGAGATTTACAGATTCATATGTTTAAGGGTGCAATATTAAAAGTTCACTGAAATAATCGAGCATGTTAATGAATATGAAAGATGCCAAATTTAAGAATCCATCTTGCATAAATATATACTCAACAATTAGGCCTTTATAAACATCCGAAACTACCAATAGGAACAATTATTTTCTTAAAAAATGCTTGTTAAGTCCCCAACGCCTCAGCCAACGCCTTGCCCTGCCCCACCGCCTTGCCTCGCCTTGACCGCCTCGGGCATCCGAGGCGCTCGCCTCAGCCAGGCGGTCCGAGGCAGTCGCCTCAAGGCTTTTTCGCACTGTCCTGTTTCGCCTCGAGTGCCTTTGCTTCTCGAGGCGCGTTTTTTTTTCAAACAATGATAACGCAAAAGAAATGCATTCTTCACATCTAACTAAGACATGGACTAGTTTTGAACTACTGCAACTAAAATGAGGATATGAAAGGTAGAATGTGGTTGCTCCACCACCACCTCCGCAGCTCCGCCACCCTCATCTCCTATTGTAATTGATCCCCCATCCTCACCACCTAATATGTTGGTTCAGTTTCTACCACATTTTTACATTCACAAACCACCTTTTGTACCCCAGCTAATGGGCCTTTCCCATCATCCAACATGTCCTATTGTAAAGTTTCTTTACGTTAGCTATGTTCTTAGCACTTTGTTTTTATTGATGGCATTGGTGATTGGTCTATGTAACATGTTTCTTTATCGAACATGCATGTATCTCTAGAGGAGGCTACTTTACATGTCATAAATGGTACATATGATCTTGATGTGCTCATTACTCTACAAAAGCAGATGCATATGTGTGCCACATATCCTCTCGTTGCTTATTTTTTGGGGCATCTTTTAGAGGATTTCAGGATATTTGTCGTGTGACTTTTAACTGTAGAGATCCCACAGACACACCAGTAGGATATTGTGAGACAATTAGTAGCGTCTTGCTATGGAGAAGGAGAATGCCACACTACATTCGCGTGCCACATAGAGCTTGGTCACTGCCCCTAGAGGAGCTTCTGTGATTGTATGCAAATGAGTGTTTATTGTGAAGCACCGTACAAATGGTATCATTGATTGTTGCAAGGCCAAACTTGTGGCTCGTGGGTTCACCCAAACTTATGGGGTGGGCTATCAAGATACTTTCTCCCCTATGCATGCTATTATATACTTCGAATTCTTATCTCATCTGCAGTACTACGGACTGGTCCTTGACCCCACTTGATGTGAAGAGCACGCTTCTATATGAGGTTTTAAAAAAGCATGAGGCGTATCGAGGCGTTTTCCCAGAATTGCCTCGAGGTGTGAGCCTCACTCGTGAAAGAAATTGTTTCATAAAACATAATAATTAATCATAATTACAATTTTTAAATTCTAAAATTTAAATAGTTATGATTAACTACATAATTCCATGATATTTCAAGGCTAGCATCATGGTTTAAACATCCAAGTTGTTATATAACTCTCTTTTTTTGGACTCTAATGCAAGCACAATAATGAGTGACTCTCCGCAAAATTTAAAGTTTTGAATAAAATTTAACTAAAGGGACTAGATGTAACACACCATTTTCAAAATTAGGTGAGATATGTGTGTCATTCAATTGCGAAGGATAAGAGAGTAAGCAGTGAATCAATGATTACTTTTTATTTCACCATAAGGATTGGGGGACAAAATACTTGAATATTGCATGCTATGACCATCTTTGTTCATGCATGTTCTGATGTGTATTAATTTAGTTTCGATTGAATAGAAGAAAAGATGAGTCATGTTTAAAAAAATATACTTTTCTAAATTTAGGTCAAAGTAGGGGACTTGCATCCAAACATTTTAATAAAGAAAGCATTTATGTTTGATTCATACTAAAGAGTAGAAGCATTATATTTAAGGACTCAAGAGTCAATTTTTTGTTCATGTTGATTTATAAAGAACATGCATAACAAAGTAAAAATAAGCTTAATATGTTAATAAACTAAAAAAATGCATTTCAGTGAATCATGATCTTAAGGACTTGAAAATACTTCTCTACAAAAGATGAAAAACTCACAATAAAAAAGAAAAAGAAAAAATATTATAGAAAAAAATAAAAAATCAGCTCATGCATGAGGTAGCGCCTCGAGGCGTATGCCTCAGCGCCTCGAGGCGCTCTTTTAAAAACAATTGGCGACTTGTAGGAAGAAGTCGACATGCAACCATCTAGGTTTGTTGTTGTGGGTGAGTGTCAGAAGGTTTATAGGTTCCATAAGACTAACTACGACCTTCAGTAGAGTCCTAGAGCATGGTTCCAGAAGCTCTCGAACTTAATAGAGTAGCAGGGATTCATCAGATCAGCTACAGGCGATTCAATGTTTGTTCCAAGGACTTAGTGAAGTATAGTTGTTATACGGGTCTATGTTGATGATATCATCGTTACTGGAGATGATGTGTAGGGTATTAGTGCAGCTAAAGAGTTTCTTGGATAGCAGTTTGTCACCAAGGACTTTGGTGACTTACGATGCTTCATAAAATTTGAATTCGTCAAGAACCAACAGGGTCTTGTGATGACCTATAGAAAGTATATTACAGATCTCCTCTCAGAAAAATGTATGGAAGATTGTAAACCTGCTACTACTCCCATGGACCCCAACACAAAGCTATATAACAATGATACATAGGAGGTTGACAAGAGGCGATACATGGAAGTCGTTGGGAAGCTCCTATATGTAACCATCACTAGACTATGCATTTCCTTTGATGTGAGCAGAGTTAACCAATTTATGGAGCAGTCGAGAAAGGCACATATGGATGCATTTTACATGACTCTGAGGTACCTGAGTTCCTCTCCAGGTACTAGATTGCTCTTTATCATGGCATGTGCAGATGCAGACTATGCATGATGCCCTGAGGAAAGGAAATATACCTCTGGCTTTGTAGTGTTCATAGCGAGCTCTTTGGTGTCATGGAAGTGTAAGAAGCATATTGTGGTTGCCATATTTAATGCAGATTAAGAGTAAAGAGCCATGGTGTAAGGGAAAAAAGAGATGATGTGAATCTGATCTATTCTAACTGACCTAGCTATTGACGTACCTCTTCCAATGCATCTACAATGCAACAACCATGCAACTCTTTTCATTGACAACAACCCTACTTTCCATGAGAGGACCAAGCAAATTGAGGTAGATTGTCACTATATACGTGACATGATCCAGAAGGGCTTCATCTCTACTTCTTACATCAGTTCATGGGAACAAACAACCGAAGTTTTCACCAAACCTCTAGCCAGATGATCATTTCAGAGATGTTCCAAACTGAAAGTTATAGATCTCAATGAGATCTAAAATATTCATTAGGACATCAAAACAAAAATAAGCACTATGTACAATATATGATTCTTTTAGGTATTTAATAGGGGTATGAACACCCAATTTTTTCAATTTTACATTTTTTCTTTGGTTTTTAGTTAAAGAGTATATATAAAAACCAAATAAAATACTAGAAAAGTAATACCATATAATCTAATTTTATGGATTTTTAATAATTAAGGAGTATAGTTAAGAAAAGTACCCACTTTAATGTCCTGATGATAGTGCATTGTGCCTACCACCCAAAAGACCAGGGTTCAAATCCCTCCTTGTAGGGGTTGCGTTAGGTAGTTGATAGTTGTCACAAAAAAATAGTCGGATCTTTCAATATGGATTTAAGCAAGAATCCATGTAACCGACCTTACTTAAAGTGGGAGGAGACTTTATCATTTTTTAATAATTAAGAAAAAGCAAAATAAGAATAAAGAACAGAATATATACAACAATATATATGAGTTAATAACACATCTTTTTCTTTGCTTTGTAGTTTTAAATTTTAATTTTCATGCAATTTATTAAAACACAAAACAAACAAAATGAAAAAGAAATAAATTAAAGAAGTTAATTCAATACATAAAATAATAGACTAAAATTATTACTTATATACAATGTGCAATTCGATCTCAAAACCCAAGTATCATATATCACCTCTGATTCATTTGAATTTGATCATGTTTTGAAGAGAATTTAATGTACAATAATTCAAAAGTGAGTTTGAGTTCATATGAGAGTGTATAAAGAAGATATGCAACTTATGACTTTTTATCTCAGAACTAAGATGTGTGTTTATTTGACATATATGTAAGTTAAATTTTAATATGTTTGTTTATTTAGGTCAGTTATATGTATACAATGGAGTTGATTTAATGTTATTTGGAGTTAACATGAATTATTAAAAATGACTGAAGTTTGAATTATTTTCAGAGGAATATATACATAAATTCAACTCCTTTTTATAGCTTTTAGTTTGATTTCTTTCTTGGACTTATTTACAAGTACATACTTTGTCCATTTTTATTGCCAATGGTATTTTAGTAATTAACTGTTACATATAATTATGGGGTGGTGTAAAAGGGGTTCAAGCCAAACTTTTGATATTAACTTAAACCACAGATTCATCAATGTGGTATAAGAGTATTCAGTTCTATTCTTCCATGAATGGAATTCTCACGGAAGTCACATGAAGAGAATTCTAAGTGAAGTAAGAATCATATTAAAAAAACAGACACCTTTAGTCATATACATCTTTCCAGACAAGAACTCATGCATCAATTCCTTTTATTTAGGAGCAACCTAAGAAAATCCCTTTAATAACTCGATCATTAATATATAGAGGAGAGACTCTAGATGGAAAATAACAAAAGGGAAAATTACATAAAAAGGTAATAACATATGACATTATTAGTATTCCCTATAACAATCCCTCTTAAGTTGGAGCATAGATGTTGCAAAGAGGAAAGAATGAATTGCATTATCAAGAGGCCCTAGAGTTCTCTTATATAGAGAGGAGAATGCTAGTTGGATAAAATACATAATAGAAGCGAAAAGAAATAGAAATACATGAAATAGAAAAAGATAAACTATCTCTCAATACTCCCTCTCAAGATGGAGCATAGATGTCAATCATGCTCAAACTGGAACAATACTTTTGAAATGGCCCTCTAGATAGAGCTTTGGTAAAAGCATTCGTTGTCTATTTCTCTGAGCAGATGTGGGAGGTAAAGATAAAGCCCTTCTGAATCACGTCACAAGTATAGTGGCAATCAACCTCAATGTGCTTGGTCCTCTTATGGAAGGCATCATTATTGGCAATGAAAAGAGCAGCTTGGTTGTCGCATTGCAGATGCATGAGAAGATGCGCGCCAATAACTAGGTCAGTCAAAACATATCAGACCCAATCATCTCAGTGCTCTCATGTACAATGGCTCTATACTCTAACTATACACTCGATCTGACAACCACAGTCTGCTTTTTGTTCTTCCGTGACACTAAGGAGATCCATATGAACACTGCAAATCCTACGGCAGATATCCTGTCCTTGGGACATCCTGCATAATCTGCATCTGTACATGTTGTAACGACGATGAATGCCCCTCTACTAAAGAACAATCCAATACCAGGAAAGAACTTCAGGTACCTCAGAATTATGTGACCCCATACGTATATGCATGTCTCGGCTACTCCACGCGTTGGAGTGCATAATAAAGGGGTAATTGGATCTCTCCAATATCCAATTACCACCCACTCATGTTTAGTCCCACATATATTATTTGTGGGACTCCAGTCTGTCTATGGGGCTCGTTGAGATATTTGTATCTCTCAGTACTTCTTTTTATATTTCATGTTTCTTTTGTCTGCTTTATGTAATTCTCCTCTAGAGCTTTTCTCCTATATAAGAGAGCTTTAGGACTAAGATGAATAAACAATTCTATTCCACACCTTTCCACATGGTATCGGAGCGATGGTCCTAGGTCGGAGCATGTGTCCTAGCTATCACACCCCACCAAAAATCCTAACGCGGCCGGACCCTGCCGTGGCGATCTCTGAGTGGAGCAATAACAACCGGTCGCCGAAGTAGCCACTGTCGCCGTCTCCTGAAGGCAGACTAACAACAACAACAACAACCTCACTGTTGCCGCCGCCGTCGTCGGCAGCCTAGCGCTACGCCACCTTCGTCGTCGGCAACCCTAACCTTTCACCTAGTGCTGCTTCTCCCCGTTTGACGTCTTCCGAGGTCTGAAAATTGCCCCGGAACATGCGATTTGATTCTTGTTCAGTCTCATTTTGGGTTTCTAGGATGTGATTTAATCATCTAAAATCACCCTAGTTACCCAGAGAGGCCTTCAACGGATAGAAGAGGTTGTGGTATGAGTCTACACCCACAACCATCTTCCTGTATGCTTGTGTAGGTGCAATCATTCTTGCCTACAACTCCAGTCTTTGTCACTATTGTTATCATGCTAGATAATAGAGTCGACTCCAAAGCTGATGTCTCATCCATGGGTGCCTTCAAAGGTCCAACACCCATTGTAAAGATGGATGGAACAAACTATGAACTATGGGCTATGCAATTCATGAGCCTAATCAGTGTAACAACAAGAAGCGCATCCTCACGTAAGATGAGCCAAGTGACAAGATCAGAGTTAATCCCTTACAGGAGGCAGATGATGTGTATGCACGTGTATGGCTATATGGGACTGTGTCAATAGAGATGTAGCCAATGATATTCTGAGTCAGCCCACTACAAAGGCTATGTGGGATATTCTCGCCGCTACATACTCCCCGGTGAAAAAATAGTCGAAGATACTGCAGCTTCAGCATGATATCTTCACATTGAAGCAGAATGGTCGCCCTCTCCATATCATTTACACTTCTCTAAGGGGTGTGTTTGAGAAGCTTCATGGTTTCATTCCCTTGACTGCTACACCAGAACAACTCAAGGTGTACAGAGATTCAGTAATGGCCGGAGTTTTTCTAATTGCTTGACCCCTATGACCTACCGTCAAACCAAGTCCAAAGTCCAATGATCTCTACTGGAGATAGTTGCGCAAGGTATACTGATCTCTCCATTTTGCATTTAAAATATCCTACAATTGCTAAAAGGAAAAAATGGGGCTGCCCCGCCCCTATTTTTCCACAATTTTTAAATCTTTTTGAAAAATATCACCATGTATATTCATCTATATATCCCTCTAATATGCCATTCGAATTTCGTCAGGAACAGAGACTCCTATGCCCTCCATCTAGAACAGGTAATTTTAACGGTCTAAACATTGCTATAATCAACATGTTCTAGATGGAGGGCATATGAGTCTCTGTTTCTGAAGAAATTCGAATGACATATAGGAGAGATATATAGATGAGTATACATGATGATATGAAAAAAATAAAAAAATGCTGAAAATGGGGCGGGGGCAGGCCCATTGAACCATTGCTAAAAAGTATACATGCGAGCATAGCCTGATATAAACCTCCTAGCCACCTTCACATACTGATTCTCAATCAAACTAAATAAGCTTAATGACATCACCCCTCAGTTCAAGTAAACAAAAGCCCTCGGAGGAATGTGTTTGATCGTTGTTTCATAAGGAGTGCATATTATTGATATATGTTAGAAAATCGGAAGCGGAAGCGTAAACATGGAAAAGATAAATAACGAAAAGAACAAGCGGGATTTTACGTGGAACCCTACTCCGCGAGGAGCGGGATGAAACCACGGGAGAAGCCCTCAAAGGGGCGGATACTCTATTCCTTTTTCTCAATGAGTACAGGAGGTCTGGGGCTCCTTATATAGCCTCTCCAGAGCCTCCAAGTCCCATCACTGGACGATGTGGGACTAAACAACTGGGTGGGGTAAATGGATCTTCTCCAGGATCCATTTACCCTGCTACAACACAATGGGGCGCACACATGAATACTCCAACACTCCCCCTCAAGCTGGAGCATGCAATGCTCAGCTTGGACAAACATAAAGAGACTCTACTCAACGCTACAGGACATTACGGACAATATCAACCCAACGCGCACATTGCTGCAGTCGAGGACGTTGCTTCTCATGCCGTGCAGGTGAGGAGGACGAACGGGCTAGAGTGTGAGTCGTCTGAAGACTCGGATTCTGACCATCGAGTCTGAAACTGCGCCTGAAGTCTCCTCATCGGAGAACTGGGTCTCTCCCATCTGGCTCAGAGAATGGTGCACTGCTCTGGTGTACCTATGATACCACATGAAAACCCTTGCCCTCAATGGCATAGGGAATGGTCCTCTGCTCTGGAGTCCCTATGGCTCACATGAAGACTCTGGCCGAACAGCAACAAGAATGATGGGGACCGCGAAACAAACGATGGCAACTTATGCTCATCTGAAAATGACCGTACACTTGTGCATGTCTGAAACTGAAGGACTCGGAAGACAATCGTCGAGTATGAATCTGCGCATCAAAGAGTCTGGAATTGCGCATAAACTGTAGAGTCTGATCAACTGGCTGGTCTGGAGACTGGCATCTGAATCTGGAATCTGGATCATGAACAGACATGTGACTCTACATATACTCCCCCTTTCTCCCATACTGGTCAGAATGACATGGACGTCGACCAAGTTGGGAGAAGACAAAATAGAAGGGGAAAACAAAACACACTTGCGGCTTTTCTTCTTCTTCCTTTTTTTAAGCCGTCACATTTTTTTCAATAAGCCGTTCCCTTTTTTATGGCTTTTGCATCATTTTTTTTAATTGTGTGCGGCTCTTTTTTTTTAATGCACGTGCCTTTTCTCCCATCTCCTTTTTTTTGCAAATTTTTTTTGAACATAAACCTTGGCCCACATATGGGCCCAATCTTTCACAAAACTCCCCCCCCCCCTCTCTCTTTAAATCACTGATGCCCCCCAAAGAAACACACAGGCCAAAAAAGGCCCAATAGAGCCGCTCCTCCCTTTCCCTTTTTTTTAAACTGACTCTCCATTTTTTTTCTCTAACGCACATCCCTCCCTTTTTTTTGTTTTTTTTAAACGCCCCTCGGGTCCTAGGGTTCCCAATGTGGGAACCCTCTTCTTTTAAAACAGCCGCCCCCTACGGGGTTTCATCATCTACCGCTGCCTCCCCAATGGGGGCCTGGAGCATCGGGAGAGGTTGCCTGGAGAGCCCTCAGGGCTTTGCCGCAGAGAGGATGCACGAGGGGTAGAGGAGGATTGCTGTCGCTTGCGCCACCCCGCCTGGAGGCGCACGAGGTTCGCACTCGAGACATGCGTGCGATGTGGGTTGCCGCCGAGGGACGTGGGGAACCGCCATCGGAGCGGCGCAGATGCGCCTGGAGCGCGCAAAGGAGATGCAGCCTGGGTCGCGCGTCGGGATTGCCTCTCCAGAGCCTCCAAGTCCCACCACTGGACGATGTGGGACTAAACAACTGGGTGGGGTAAATGGATCTTCTCCAGGATCCATTTACCCTGCTACAACACAATGGGGCGCACACATGAATACTCCAACAATATATCCACGTAGCCTCTTGTAAGGACAATTTTCTCATCGTGTTTATAGGCTGACCATGCTAGGCATATATGCTCTAGCTTGTAGGGGAATATTGTGAAATTAAAGAGTTCGATAAATGTACATGCCAAAATACTCTTTATTAAGTAGATCTTTCATCTTGAGTATTAATATTCTGTTTTCACTGCTCTCTGTAAAAAGAGGGGCAGGATTCTCGTAATTGATAACTTGTTTTCTCCTGACAATATATATTCATCAAGGCACTTCCTCGAAATTTCAAGTTTTATAATGAATCTTCATCTTCTTTACTGTACAAATAAATAAATAATCTGATGCCACATGTTCCCACTGTTAATATATTCACTAACAACCATCTCTGCTAAATTCAGAATAGTGTCGGTTAATTGAGATTACGATCTTTCAGATACGAAATTATACTTGTACAAACCTCATAATAGATCTCCCACTCTTTGGATCATAAAACACAAATTTATTTCTACCATTTGTTTCAGTTTTACAACAGAGCATTAAATAATACTAATTCCTTACTGCTTTAACTCAATTCTCTAGTATAATTTAGAAAGAAAAAATGGTGAGACGGGTATTTTTCTGGGTTAAAATGGACAAATGTCTTTTTATCAAATAACCAAAAAGAAAAGAATGAATTGGGTTTAAGCTAGAGACCAATTACCATAACCAGCCCACTGGATTAGACAGCGAGCACAATGAGCCAGATCAAAAGATCTTGATGGATAGGGTAATTTGTGAACACTTAGAACACCCAACATAGCAGGTAGTCCACGTTCGAGTGCAAATTGTACTTGTGCTTCATGCACATCTCTTGGAGCAACTGACAGTGTCAAAATATTGTAATCCAAAAGATGACCACCAAAGCTGGCTACCTGCATGCATAAGCTCAAAGTCTAAGAAACAGAAATGCTTCACAAGGCCACTTAAACACAAAAGGAAAGAACAAAATCTTCACTTAAATATATCAGGGAAATTGAAATGTGATTATTGAGAGAGAGAGAGAGAGATTCAACCAAGTAGTGCTACTCGTAAAATGAGCAGTGAATTGGCTAATATGTGTAGGAATCATTCGGCTACATTTGCAGCTAATACACATCCGGATAAAGAAAGCTATGGTACCATAAAAGCAACTCAACACAAAACCAACCATCACAGGTAATAAAGACTAAATTTTATTGAAGAAAACACAATCCGCAAAATATCAGGCAAGCTAATCTTCTAAAATGCAAATACATATATACAAGTAGTCTTAAGAGGTGATGGCTAACATGACTTCAAGAAAGGGAAATCAAACAAATGACAGATGCTGAGAACCTCTCTAATTGGTTACGATACGAATATGCATGAGTGTAGTATATACATCTCTGAAAACTCCATCTTAAGAAGAGAACATGGAGGAGACAAGTGGCAACAGGGTTTCTTCCAGCCCCCACAGGGGTCGGTGACAAGGGTGTCCTTTAGCACTTCCCTAGTTTATTTTGGCAGGCCTTAGCTATGACTGCGGGTTATGGTATTTGGCAGAGAAATATTGCTTGTTATGTGGCAAGCAAGTTTTTAACCCCAGTGTCGATATACATGGATGATACTCCTTTTTATTGAGGGGGAAGCTGCAGAGGTTAGGGGAATCTCAACTGTTGTAGAGATTTTTTGGGGTGAGCTGTAAGGTAAGGGCTCAATGTGAACAAGGAGAAGTCTGCTTTTGTTCCATTTGGCATAACAAAAGCATTGGCAGAGGTGTATGGTTGTAATTTGGGTACAACGAGGAAGATCTTGTCCTTTTTCCTTGTTTAGGACTGCTATTTTATGGGAACAAATTTAAACAATCTAATTGGACACCATTATGGAGAAGGAGTGTAAACTGGATTGGTGGACCATGCAAGGATGGGTGCCTATTGAGAGGCAGGAGGATAGGTGCTACTGAAGCTGATCCTGCCAGTGCACCAAATATTGGTGGGATTGCATCTACATCTCGAGAGTTTGATGGAAAAATTCTAGGATAAGTTTTGTCCAAAAGAATTGAGGTATTGTGCTTGTCGATTAGAGATCAACTATGGCGCCTATAGAGGAGAGAGGCCTCGATGTTGAAGCTCAAGGAGATGAACAAAACCCTGTTTATGAAGTGGATGATGTGGATTTGTAGAGAGGTGATGATTTGTTATGCAGACCTCTGAGAGGAATTTATGGCATATCATTCTTTTTAAGGTATTTACTATGACTATTAAATCGTTGTCAACATTCTAAAGTCATTTGTTGTTATTATGGATGTGACACCTTACCTCCAGTTGATTCTTGTTGATGAAACATTGTTTTGATTCTAGCAAGTCCTTGTATATCGCGGCATAGAAACGGTATATAGCCAATAACAAGGTATCATCAAGAAGTGGATACCATCCCCTATATTCATTTTCAATCATCGACGAAATATCACCAAAATATCGACAATATGCAAAATAGTGAAATTCTTTTTTCAACATTTTCATCACAATATCGCTGATATTAGACCTCTTTTCATGTTACAGTTACCGCCATTGAGCATTTTTTAGTGATTGTGAGTGATTTTGAAGTTTGGTGAGTTTTTGAGGGCGTGAACACACAAAGGGTTAAATCTTGAAATCTTGTTAAAGATTTATCAAATTGCTGATATTGTGCAAATATTCATCATTATATGTGTTAAAATAAAGCTTTCTATATCAAATTCGATTTTTTTATATTAACGTTGGATCTGTAGTTTATTAGGTTAACATTAAACCTTGGACGATCTGAATAAAAATTTTCTTTCATTTTAGTTCATATCAATGATGATATTTAAAATTATTTTGTTGATGGCAGAGTTGCATGTAGCATTCTGCCTATTCACTTTGAAGAGCGAAAATCATGGCTTTCGGTTCTAGTGTTGACACTAAGCTAGTGGTAATGATGGAGAAATTGGATAGAAGTATCTTGTTGTTATTGAGGCCATAAAGAAAAGCCTAAGTGTGATTTTTGTAAAAAGATAATGGAACGAGGTAGGATCACTCGACTGAAATAACATCTCATCGGTGGCTAAATGCCTCACTTGTCCTAAGGAGGTTAGAAATGAAGGGGCAAATGAGAAAAAGGAGAGGGACATAGAGCAGCTCCATAGATTCATGTTTAAAAGAATATTCAACATCTTATCTTATGATTTACCAGATGATTTCACATACCAACCTGACATTTAGACCACAACATATAGGAAGAGATGTAACTACACGACACTATGAAGAATGAGCATGAGAGACAAGAATTTATTAGTCGTGGTGGACTTGAACGTGTTGGTGGGAGTGCAAGAAATAGAGGTCAAGATGTAAACAAAAGACAATATCTTGGGGGTCAAAGTGTAATTGGGAAGTATAGATGAATCAAAATGTAATAATGAAACTATACATGTTTTTTTAGAAACAGTAGGATGGACCTCCTTGAGAGGACCATCCAAAATATATATTAATAATAAAATAACTAATTACACCCGCCAGGAATCAAGGAAGTCCCCGGCATGTCCTAGTACATTTTCAGGATAGAATCTCGACCCCTCAAAGATCACACTATTTCTGTTCAGCCAAATGCACCAAACCGTTGCGCAAATCTTCATCCTTCGTGGCTCTGAGCATGTCCATCTCCTGCAAGAATCCCAGAACCTATCTTTGTTAGCGTAATCAAGGCCCCTAACCGCTAGCCTCTGCCAAACTTCAGTCGAGCAAGGGCTTTCAAAAAATAAATAATCCACATCCTCCTGTGATTCACCACACCTACTACATACATTCACAACCCCGGGGAAAAGCCTCGCTCTTCTCACCGCCGTTAGCACCCGCTCCCTTCTCAGAAACCAAAGAAAAACCTTTATCCTAGACGGGATCCTCCAGGACCAGATCATTGCGCACTCCCTAGAAACCAAATTCTCCGTATTGGGTGGACGGGCCACCAACATTCCATACACCTTCCAAACTGAGAAGTGGTCGTCCCTCCACCCCCACGAATCACGCCCCTCCGTTGGTCGTGCCCGGTTGCACATACGATTTGTCAGACTCAAAAAATCCTCCGTCCTCTGATCCGACAGCTCGAAAACGAAGATAGGAGACCACGAGTCGTTCGTCCACACCTCAGTCACGCTACAATTCTTGTCGGCTGCCAACACAAATGATCTCGGATGAAGATCGCAAAGAGCAGCCCCTCCGTCTAATTGTCTCTCCAGAAGCGAAAACTACGCCCGTCCCCGAGTAGCGGGCGCATGTGATCTGCCAGATCCGGCAGGACCGAGCAGGCCCCCTTCCAGAACACAGATGAAAATCTTCCCCCCTGCACGAATCAACAAGCCGGGAAAACCCCCGTAAATTGATCTGATCAGAGTGGAGCACAAATCTGCGCCAAAACCCTAGATCTTCACAACCCATTTCACCAACAACGCCATATTCATATCTCCCAGATTCAGAACACCCAAGCCGCCCTCCCTTATCGGAGTAGAAACCGAGGACCAGTCAACCAGAGGTAAACCTCTGTCCCCATGCGAAGACGACCAGAAGAAACGACGCATCAGAGACTCCAATTTGGACCGTACACCCACCGACAAGCCCCTCGTAGACATGAAGAAGATCGGAATAGCAGACAGAACCACCCTAGTCAGAACCAAGCGCCCTCCCTTAGACAGAAAGGCCGCCTTCCAGCCGTCTAGCTTCCTCTCCAATTTCTCCACCGGAGGCAACAAATCGATCTCCCGCAATCTACCCGTCAGAAGAGGCAGACCCAAATATGTGATGGGCAGGGACCTCAGCGGTGTATCAAGAACCACGCTACATGTCGTCGCATCTATGTCCGACATATTAAAGGGCACAAAAGCAGACTTGGCACCATTCACCCTCAGACCCGAGAAATCGCCAAAGATGTCAAGCACCACCCTCACAGCCCTGCATTCTTCCACCCCGTCCTCCACGAAGAATAAGGTGTCATCCGCATACTGTAGGAGAGGCACAGATAGACCGCCCCTGAAGTACCCTTTGAAGAAACAACCATCCTCCGCCACCCCTGCCATGACCGCCAACACATCTGCCGTCAGAACAAACAACAAAGGGGCCAACGGACACCCCTGCCGCAAACCTCTCTGTGGTTGGAAGAAGCCACCCTCCTGCTTCCCATTGACCAGAACCGACAACGAGGTGGTAGTGACACATCTCTTCATCCAATCAATCTAGATGTCCGGGAAACCTCTTCGCACCAAGGAGGCCCAAATGAATATCCAACATACACTATCATAGGCCTTCGAGAAGTCAACCTTCCAGAGAAATCCCTTAGTCTCCCGTCGCTCCCAATCGGTCGCCATTTTTGCCATCATCACCACACCATCCACGAGCTGACGCCCAAAAATAAAATCAGATTGCAGAGGAGAACAAGGTCATCCAAGACAACACGCAGACGATTGGCTAACACCTTGGCCAAAATGAGATATACAACATTCGACAGGGCAATGGGACGAAAATCCTCCACTCGCACAACCCCCTCCTTCTTCAACACCAAGAGAAACGCTTTGTTAAGCTTCTCCATACCCCTGCTCACACTCCTAAACTCACATAGCATGGCCATGACATCACCTTCCATGACATCCCATAACTCCCTAAAAAAGGAGACCGGAAAGCAAGCTTGCAAAAATCGGCCGACTACGCCGACTAGTCGGTCCGATTACACGAGTCGGCCTCCTGACCGACCCGATTTGAGAGAATCAGCCATTAGACGGGTGGACCGAGTAGTCGGACCGACTAGTCGGTCTAGTTGGCCGACTACGCGGCCGATATCTGCAACACAAATCCGAGGACCCAAATCTGGGGATGACCCGAATGATTCAACATTTAGGTTACTGCCCGACAGTAACCTAAACACCCCACCCGACCTTTCATCCTCGACGGCTCCCTTGCGATTCCCATTCCCTCCTCCGCCGCCTGCTGCCGACGCTGCCTGCTCCCTCCTCCGCTCGTCGCTTGGTGGTCGCTCGCCGCTCGATGACCCCAAAACGACCACTCCCTCCCCGCCGTTCGGCGATCCCAGCTCTCCTGCCCCTCGGCATCCAATCGCCGACCCGGTTAGGGTTTTTTTTTGCTATTTTTTCCAAATTTCTATTTCGAAATATATTATAAATTCAAGTTGTGATATATGGAAGTTTCATCCCGTAGTTCTTCCCTTGCTTGTGTAGTTTCATCCCCTTTTCGGCTATATATGGAATTTTTTTTGTTGTGTTTGGATGCTTAAAACGTGTTAATATTGAATTGAGATGGCAGTGGCCAATATTGAATTGATTTAGGTATTGTAGTTCGTTTGTTCTTAATTAAATACAAAATGAAAATGTGTGTTCTTAAAGTAATATGAGTTTTTGGCAATGTAGATGGCATCACCTCCCACAAATGTCGCCTCTGGTGGTGACTCTTCCTTTTATGTGCCACCAGGATCAAGTGATCCTACATGGCAATTTGGATACCTTTCAAACCGTGCGGATTCGAACACGGTTACTTGTAGGTTGTGCAAGAAGGTGGTGAAAGGAGGTATTTTTAGGTTCAAGCAACATCTTGCGCACCGTAAAGGCGATGTGGCTCCATGTCCTAAGGTGGGTGAAGATACGAAGAAGATGATGATCCAGGTCTTGAATGACGTTGTTAAAAGGAAGAGTCAAAAAGTTGTTGACCTTGCTGAGATGAGAGATGAGATTAATATCGGCATCACTGGAGATGCTAGATCTGCTAAAAGGCATCGATCTTCCGAATCTCTGGAACAGACCGTCGCCGTTCAAAGAACACATCAGATGAGGAGTCAAATTCCTAAGTAGTACCTGGGAATTACTTAAATACCCAGGTCCTACAAAATGTTTTTTTACTCAAAAAATATAGAGGTGTCGCATGTTGAACACAACATGCGACACATCTAAAGTTTTTTTACCCAAGAACTACATGTATAGCGCATCTTGAATATGCGATATACATAACGCATATTCAGTATGCGCTATTGCGGCTAAATAAGGCCCGCGCCTATCGGCCTTGGCATTTCCACGGTCTTCCAGTCCTCCAACACCGGTGCCGCCATCGACGCCCAGTGCCCCACCCGCGATATTTGATCTCCTCCTCTCTAGAAGACGTTCATTTTGGTCACTCCTTGCCCCATGGAACACTCCTTTTCTGTGGTTTAGGGTTTAGGCCACCGTCGTAGCCGCCCCCGCATCCCACTAGGGCAAACCGGTTGTTGTGAAGATTTGGACTTGGTAAAATTTTTTCTTAAGTTTTTTTTGTATCATATGCATAATATTTTCATTTCTAGAATGTATGACATTTGCTTGTATGTTGTCTCACGTATTAGGTTAGAATGGAGCAGTTATATTGTATGTATCATTTGAGGGGTACACTCATGTGCGGATCGTCGACCAACGTAAGGGGGTTTGTGCTAATGCCTAATATGACGTTCGAGGAGATGTTGAACTTGATTTACCGTAAGTTCAACATGGATGCCGATAGTCGAAAAATCCGATTATTACATCGCATCCCTCGAGGCCCAGGGGAGGAGCCATCATTTTCATCTATTGTCGATGATGATGATGTGCATGCAGTTCTTGTGTATGCTCGGACCATCGGAAAATCAATGCCTACCGACATTTATGTTGAAGATGCATCTGTGAGCGAAGTCCCCACTGATGTGGCTAACAGGGGACCGTCTGTAGTCCCGAGCACACAAACAGCAGTTCTCCGTAGCACACAACCCAGAAATGTCCCAACCATGGAACCCTACTTTGAAACTGATGCGCATGTAACGCAGCCATGCACGGATCAGGATTCGGGCATGAGTGAGCCGTTGCGACGAAAGGTTAACCATTGTTTGGATGATTTCATCCCTTGGGGGTCCGATGATGACCTGGAAGAAGGTAGCGAAGATGTCGAAGATGATCTGATGGACGAGGAGATCCCAGCTGATGAACAAGACACGAATATTATTACACCCCGTATACCCTTTTTTGGGGTTAGAGGATCAAATACTCGTTCAACATATGAAGACGACATTCGACGGAAGTCTAGAGTTGATGGTGTCTGTTGGGAAAAATGAATGAGATGATTCTATTCCATAAGCCCTAGGCTCTCTTATATAGGAGAGTAGCCTATGGGTAAATTACATAAAGAGAACAACAGAAAAATAAAATAACGAAGAGGTACAGTTGTTCTATATGCGTCAACACTCCCCCTCAAGATGGAGCATAGATATCAATCATGCTCAGCTTGGACGCACACTTCTGGAATGGGCCTCGAAGTAATGCCTTGGTGAAAATATCAGCAGTCTGATTCTCTGATGTGACGTGAGATGTAGCAATGAACCCCTTCTGAACCATGTCACGTATGTAGTGACAGTCAACCTCAATGTGCTTGGTCCTCTCATGAAAGGCTGGGTTATTTGCAATGAACAAGGCGGCCTGATTGTCACATTCCAACATCATAGGAAGAGGTATATCAAGACATAGATCTGCAAGTAAAGATTTCACCCACATCATTTCTGTGCTAGCCTGGGCCATAGCCCTGTATTCGGATTCAGCACTGGATCTAGCTATCACTGTCTGTTTCTTGCTCCTCCACGAAACTAGAGCATCTCCAACATAGACTGCAAATCCTGATGTGGACTTCCTGTCCTTGGGGCATCCTGCATAGTCTGCATCCGCACATGCCGTGATAGAGATCTCCTTTACTTTCTTAAATAGCAAGCCTGCACCTGGAGATGATTTTGAATATCTCAGAATCATGTGTATTGCATCCATATGGGCCTGACGTGGTTGCTCCATGAACTGGCTCACATGACTCACTGCAAATGATATATCAGGTCTAGTGATCGTGACATACAGTAGTTTGCCTACCAGTTCTCTGTACCTTCTCTTGTCCACCTCTTCTGTGTCATCATCATAAAGCTTCATGCTAGGATCCATTGGTGTCGTAGCAGGTCGACACCCTAGCATACTTGTCTCACTCAATAGATCTGTAACATACTTCCTCTGTGACATTACTAATCCATATGGATTTCTAGCAAACTCCAGCCCCAGAAAATATCTAAGGACTCCCAAGTCCTTGGTGACAAACTCGGTCCCCAGCCTTTCCTTTGCCTGCTTAATGCCCTGCTCATCATCACCTGTAATCAAGATATCATCAACATAAACCATGATTACAATGATACCTCTAGCCGTCTTCTGTACAAACAAGGAATGATCAGCATTGGAGCATTTATATCCTTGTTTCTCAAAAAGATCTGAAAGCTTCTGAAACCATGCTCTGGGGCTCTGATTAAGGCCATAGATGGCCTTATGTAATCTGCATACCTTGGAACACTCCCCCTCAACAGCAAAACCAGGTGGCTGTTGCATATAGACTTCCTCCTGCAAGTAGCCATACAGAAATGCATTCTTCACGTCCAGTTGATAAAGCGGCCAGTCTCTAGCAACTGCAACTGATAACAGGATCCGTAGAGTGGAATGACGCGCCACAGGGGAGAATGTGTCAAGGTAATCTACCCCGTATGTCTGTGTGAAGCCACGTGCAACAAGGCGTGCCTTGTACCTGTCAATGGAACCATCTGCATTGTGCTTCACTGTAAACACCCATTTGTAACTCACCGGGCCGACATCTGGAGGTATTGGAACCAAGCTCCAGGTTCCTCTGGATTGAAGTGCCGCCATTTCTTCTTCCATTGCTAGCCGCCATCTAGCATCCTGCAAAGCATCATGATGATTCCGTGGAATGTCTGTAGCTGAAAGTGCCAACGCAAACGTCCTGAAGTCTCCAGATAGCCTCTCAAAAGACACAGCTGCTGATAATGGATATTTGGCACAGCTTCTCTTCGGCTTGCGTAGAGCAATTGGAACATCCAAATCATCTGTATTCTCACCATGCTCCTGCAATACATCCTGCTGTGAAATGACGTCAGATCCATCAACATTAATATTTTCATTACATACCATAGGCGAGCTAGTTGACGGGTCAGGACCATGAGCTGGAGGAGGCCTGCGGGTGTAATGGAATGGTAGTGGAGATACTAGCGATGGCGCTGGTGGTGGCGGTGGCGGTGGTGGTGGCGGTGGTGTTGTTTGAGGCGATGGTGGTGGTGCCATTAATATGGCATCAGGAGGTATAGGTGGTGGCTGCATGTCTCCAGATGCTGAAAAATACATAACAGATTCAAAAAATGTAACCTCTGCATTGATCATATACCGCCGACGCACTGGATCAAAACACTTGTACCCCTTTTGAGTTCTGGAGTACCCCACAAAGACACACTTGACAGCCCTAGGAGAGAGCTTGTCAGTACCTGGCGACAACTGATGGACGAGTGCGACTGACCCAAACACACGAGGAGTAAGAGCGAACAAATCCTTGTCTGGATAAATGAGTGAAAAAGGAATCTGTTCATTCAAGACAGACGAGGGCATACGGTTGATTAGGTAACATGCAGTAAGAACTGCATCACCCCAGTAGGAGTAGGGAGCATGACTCTGTATAAGAAGAGACCTTGTGACATCAAGAAGGTGACGGTGTTTTCTTTCAGCAATCCCATTCTGATGAGATGTATGAGCACAAGAGGTTTGGTGAATAATCCCTTTTGAGGAGTAGTAATTGGCCAAAGTGTGGGTGCATAACTCTAAAGCATTATCACTTCTCACAAGTTTGACAGATGTGGAGAAAACATTCTGAATTTCATTTAGAAAATGGATAATAATATTTCCTGCTTCAGATTTATTTTTCATAAGAAACACCCATGACACTCTCGAGAAATCATCCACAAATACAATATAAAACATGTGTCCCTGATGATCGGGAACACGACTCGGACCCCAGACATCTATATGAAACAACTCAAATTTGGAGTTACTACTCCGACCTGGACGACTGGGAAAGGACGACCTGTGATGCTTTCCCAACTGACATGCCTCACACTGGATAGGTGTGTGAGAGAGACTATAGGGTAGAACTCGACACAACTTCTGAAGCGGTAAATGACCAAAACGCAGATGCCACAGGAGAGGAGATACTTGTCCAGCAGGAGAGGATGTGGTTCCAGCAAATGGGGTCTAGTTCAGACGGTAAAGGCCTCCTTGCTCATAGCCATGACTAATCACGTTGCCCGTACGGATGTCCTGAAAAATCAAAGAAGATGGATCAAAAATAGCTCGACAATGGAGATCCTTCGTAATCTGACTAATTGACAACAGATTCATAGAAAAATGTGGTGCATGTAGGACATTCTTAAGCTGCATAGAAGATGTCAATCTAATCTCCCCCTGACCAGTGATAGGGGAATGCGTGCCATTAGCAATCACTACTGTCCGTCCTGGAGGGATCTGAGTGTATCCTGTAAGTAGACTCTGGTCGCCACATAGATGATGTGTAGCGCCCGAGTCCATGATCCATGGCAGTGTATCAGATCTACTACTGTGGAGTGCAAGTGTACTACCTGAAGTACTAGTAGATGCAGAGGCAGAAGCAGCAGCATCAGTATGACTCTCTGTAGTCGGTGCTGGACCAGATGGTGGAATGATGCCCCTGAGGCGGGCAACTAGATCATCAAATCGTTGATCCAAGGTAGCAGCAGATGGGGGCTCTATCTGCTCAGCGGCTCGTGCAGATGCAGGGAATCCATGCTTCGAATAGCAAGTGTCTTCATTATCTCCGACTCGGTGACAATATGTGCATGTTGGCCTAGTGCGGCCACCCCTTCCACGAGGTCCACGTCCACGGCCCTGTTGATGAAAACTGCGGCCTCTGTTTGCCGTCATAGCTGAGGAATTCTGACTCGCAGCTGCTGAAGGCACTGTGATCCTACTCAGTCTGTGAAAAGCTTCCTCCATGGGAGGAATAGTCGAGTCTGCCAAAATCTGAGACCGTGCTGCCTCATACTCTGGATCAAGTGCAGCGAGAAACACACCCACCATCGTCGCATTCCTGTATGTCTTTTGTTGTTCTGGCGTGGCGGTAAGAGGCATGAAGCTATAGAGCTTCTCGAACATCCCTCTCAGTGATGTGTAGAGAGAATGTAAAGGACGATCATTCTGCTTTATTGTGAATATATCATGTTGTAGTTGCAGGATCTTCGTTTCGTTCTTCGCCTGAGAATATGTCGCCGCCAGGATATCCCACATGTCTTTGGCTGGGGGTTGATGTAGAATGTCATTGGCAATTTCAATAGCCAATGTGCCAGATAGCCACACCTTGGCATATGCATCATCGGCCTCCCATGAGGCATGGACTCCAGTCTTCTCCGCAGGCTCAGGTTCGGTAAGAATGTGCTTCTTACCTGTAGACTTCATCATACTCATGAACTGCATTGCCCACAGTTCATAGTTCGTACCATCCATCTTGACAATGGGTGCTGGACCACGAAATGCGCCAATAGACGGGATATCTGCCTTGCTTTCTGACATACTGGAGACGGAAGACTGGAGCGAATGACAGAAGATAATCTTTGTCTACAATGACATAGACAGGATTAGTTGCATGTGTAGACCTCAAGCAACTATCCCCATGAATACGCGCGTGCTACGGTCTGCACACGCGCAGGAATGACGAAGATGCACGCGTGCAGTAGGCTGGTGCACTGTTACGCGCAGTTGAGTGTGCACAGGATCGCTATGCGCACAGCGGTATGCGCACAACGGTCTGCGCACTGTATGATGCCCTTCACGCGCGCTGGTGGCCTTCACGTGCTGGTGCTATGTGCTGGTGCCCTTCACGCGCAGGTGCGTAATCGTGCGCAGGTGCGCAATCTTGCGCAGGCGCGCTGGAGGATGGTGCGCAGGCGCGCTGGAGGATCGCGCGCTTGAGATGATGCGCAGGCGCGCTGGAGGATGGTGCGCAGGCGCGCTGGAGGATCGCGCGCTTGAGATGATGCGCAGGCGCGCTGGAGGATCGCGCGTGGCGTAGGCGCAGGTGCGCGCAATCGTGCGCAAGAAGATGCGCAGGAGGATCGCGTGCGAGCACCGGCGCGCGAAGGAGGAGAGACGGCGGTGTTGGAGGCGCGCCGATCGAGAGAGATAGAAGGAGAGAGATAAGGCCGGCGGGTGGGGTGGGTTAGGGCTAGGGTTTCGAGAACTCTGGTCTAGGACCGTCGCTCTGATACCATGTTGGGAAAAATGAATGAGATGATTCTATTCCATAAGCCATAGGCTCTCTTATATAGGAGAGTAGCCTATGGGTAAATTACATAAAGAGAACAACAGAAAAATAAAATAACGAAGAGGTACAGTTGTTCTATATGCGTCAACAGTGTCGCTGACGAAATTCGCAAGGGTAGGACGTTCAAATGTAGAGAGGATTTGGTTTACGCTGTGAAGAAGTTCCACATTTTGTCACATTTTGACTTCATTGTCAAGGAATCCACCAGCTTTATATGGTCGGTTTTTTGTACGCAGAGATCGACTGGCTGTGTTTGGTATTTACGATGACATTTCAGAAAATTTGATGGATTGTGGGTGATCTCCAAGGTTGTTGGGGCACACACTTGTATAAATCCAACAGTTAATCAGGATCACCCTCAATTGGATTACAAATTCATGTCCATATCATTGCTAACTCTTGTTAGGGATGACCCTAATGTTCGTGTATCAAGTTGTAGAGCTCACATCCACGAGATGTACAACTACTGGGTTACAAAGAAAAGGGCCCGGGATGCTCGGAGGAAGGCCATCGGAATTGTATTTGGTGACTGGAAGAAGTCATACGCTGAAATGCCTAATCTATTGCATGCAATGAAGGATGCTATTCCTGGGACTGAAATTGATATTGCATACAGCGACCATCCTGATCCTCGGAAACCACTTTGCCGCAGATTTGAACGGTGCTTTTGGGCATTTGGGCCTTCAATTGAGGCATTCAAATATTGTCGCCCTCTCATTAGTATTGATGGGACACACCTGTATGGGAAGTACAACGTTGCTTGCCAATATCTGCGTTAATTATTAATTTTCATTGTATGTGGTAGTTGTGGTAAATAGTTGTTGCTTTTGTCGGATATTGTTGTTTTTTACATTGTATTGTCTAACATTGAATATTTTAATTTTCAGATGGATCCGGGCCCAATTGATCCTTCCGTTTTGCACCTTCAGGAGCGACATCGTTCACGTCGAGTGTGGGCTGGCGATGTAAGTAATTTTAATTTCTTCCTTCCTTCAATTTTTTTCCTAACAATTTTCTTGTAGGAATCTTCGTGGTTGCGTTGCCGACGACGAGAGACCCATGTACGACGACGACGAGGAAGGGCAAGAGGACGTGGAAGAGGAAGAGGTCGAGATAGGGCGCATGAACAAGTGGCGGAACTCATGGACTATGAAGAAGCCGCTGCGGAAGATGAGAACCTTGCACAAAGAGACTTCTTCACACCTGCCACCGAGCGACCACGGGACGAGTTGTCAACGCCTCAGGCACCGTTGAGGCATGGATTGGACGCCAGCGAGACACAACCAACTTACTGCACACTAACGCCGCCGCCGATGCCAACCTTCGAGGAAGATGTCCCAGGGCCCTCCCAAATCCACATGATAGACGAGGCGAACCGGCTGTTACCGTTCCATCCTCCTGATTCTACGATTACATACCAACGGAGGAAAAGGTGTTGACTTGTAATCATTGTAGTTTTTAATATGACACAAAAATGTGATGTATATTCGTGGACAAGTCTTTTTATATTAAAAGTTTGGAATGTCTTCTGGATCACATTATTTATCTGTGATGTGAATGTCTGTATCTATACCCTGCTTTGGTGATTGTCTATACAAATTTGAATGCGTGAATGCGATGCTTTTTCATGGGTTTTTATGATATGTCGCATGTCACCCATCGGACATGTTGCAAGATGACTAATAGCCAAACTCACAACTGCAAAAGTTCATATGTTGCAGACCTGGCCAAGCGTTTTCCAGAGTTTATATGATATGTCGCATGTTCGACATGCGACATCTGCGTAATTCTCTGGAAACAGACCGCCACTCATTTTCCAGGGAATTTCTCATATGTCGCATGTTGAACATGCGACATCTGGGATCTCCTATATCGCATGTCGAACATGCGACATGTGAGAAATTCCCTGAAAAGCCAAGGCCGCTAGGCGCCGGCCTTATTTAGCCGCAATAGCGCATATTGAATATGCGTTATGTATATCGCATATTCAAGATGCGATATACATGTAGTTCTTGGGTTAAAAAAACTTTAGATGTGTCGCATGTTTAACATGCGACACCTCTATAGTTCTTGAGTAAAAAAAACATTTCGTAGGACCTGGGTATTTAAGTAATTCCCAGGTACTACTTAGGAATTTGACTCGTCAGATGAGCATAAAAGATGCTTAATCTAAGGACCATCGTGAGAGGGTTGTCTCATATATATGCAACTGGGCATATACATCGGCGATCCCTTTCAATGCATTGACCACGAAACAATTCAAGCAGATGGTGGAGGCAATTGGAGTGTATGGTCCAGGTCTCAAGACTCCTACGAGGTATGAGATTAGCGGACCATTTTTGAAGAAGGCGGTGAAGAAAATTTCTGATGACTTGCAATGTCATCGAATTACATGGAAGAAGACAGGATGCTCTATAATGACTGATGCATAGACGGACATGCGAGTACGGAGCATCATGAACTTCTGTGCCAATTGCTCCTTGGGGACTTCATTTTTGAAGTCCATAGATGCTTCTGATGAGACACACACTGCCGAGTACATTTTTGAAGTCCATAGATGCATAACCGAAGTTGGCGTGGAGAATGTTGTTCAAGTTGTTGCGGATAATGCTTCGGCAAATGTAGCAGCAGGGAGGTTGCTGCTCACAAAATATCCTCAGATATGGTGGACTTCATGTGCTGCTCATTCCATTGATCTTGCTTTGGAGGAGACCGGCAAAGATTCGAAGGTGAAGAGCGCAATTAAAAAGGCGAGGACACTCACTATTTTTATTTATGCTCACACTAAAACATTGAGCTTGATGCAGAAGTTTACAAACAAGAGAGACATCGCTAGACCAGGGCAAACGAGGTTTGCTACTACTTTCCTCACTCTAGAAAGCATTCTAGAGAAAACAGACAACCTCAGGTTGATGTTTTCTTCAGATGAGTGGAGGACATGCAAATGGTACAAGACCAAAAAGGGAGAACAAGCGACGTCCATAGTCTTCAGCGCTATTTTTTGGAACCACACCGCATTTGCAATTAAAATTTTTACACCTTTGGTTCGTCTATTGCGTCTGGTTGATGCAGATTACTGCCCATCCATGGGCTTTATTTATGGAGGGTTTGAAGAGGCAAAGAGAGAGATAATTGCATCTTTAAATAACGTGGAGTCATCTTACAAGTTTTTTGTGGATGTTATTATCTGCAAGACCAAGGGTAGACTTGGTACTCCATTGCATCTAGCGGCTTACTATTTGAACCCATACTTCTTTTTCACAGAGTGTGGAGGTGATGCAGATATTGTGGTGAAGAGAGGTTTTATGGATTGCATGGAACGATTTTATCCAAATTTGGATATACAAGATGCTATCACCACAAAGGAGCTTGTTGATTATAGAAATGGTCGTAGGGCATTTGGGAAGCCATTAGCCGTGAGACAGAGAATGAGAAATGATGAAAATTTCGATCCAGGTATTTCAGACATTATTTTCCATTAATCTAATTTTGATTATCGTTGATTTCATTGACCTAACCATTCTATATTAATCAGCTAATTGGTGGTACAATTATGGAGATGACACACCACATTTGAAACACATGGCCATCAAGATCTTGAGCTTGACTTCTGCATCATCTGAATGTGAGCACAATTGGAGCACGTTTGACTCGGTAAGACTCTAGTGACCCATCTAATAGAAATACCAGTTATAAATTAGTAAGTGATACAGTCATTAGTCATAATTTTTGTAATGTTGCTTATAGATTCATACCAAGAAGAGAGGCAGGTTGGAAACAAAGAGGCTAAACGATCTTGTGTACGTTCGTTTCAATTCCAACCTGATGGAACGCCGTCTTGAGAAAGGAAAATATCCGCTTTCCTCTCGTGATCGTGCATATTTAAGTGAATGGACATGAGAAGTCAATGTACAAGCTCAAGATGAGGAGGTCTTTCCAGGTTCCGGATTGACTTGGGAGCAGTGGCTCATGCAAGTGGTGCAGAAGAAAATTTGGAGCTTAGAAATAGTCAACGTGGCAAGGGAGCTTCATCTTCGAGCTCAAATGTTGCATCTATAAATGAAGAAGAGGAGGAACTTCTACCTGAAGACATAGTTGAAGAAGAAGAAGATGATGATGATGAAGATGATGAAGAAGAAGAGATTGATTTGGATGATGACAATGATCGAGATGACTGACTTTTTACTTGATGCTTCATGCTTACTTGAATTATTTTTATTTTGAAATGTTGTATATGTCAGTGAACATTAGCTAATATTATGTAGCAAACATTTGTTCTTACTTGCTACTTTTTTCCTGCAATTGCTTCTTTTTTAGCTCTTATAAAATTGAAAATTGCTAAATCTATGCATATTTATGATTGAGTATATATATAGATTAATATATTAATAATAATTTATATATTTAAAATAATAAAAAATTCAAAACCGAGTAATGCCCGACTAATTCCGACTAGTCGCCCGACTGCCGACTAATCCTTAGTAGGTGACCCCGCCGACTGAATACCGACTACCGCTTTCTGCAACCTTGCCGGAAAGCCATCCTGCCCAGGACAACCATCAGCGTTCAGATCAAAAACCGCTTCGCGGACCTCCGTTCTTGTAAACTCCTTCACAAGTGCCAATCGTTGTTCACTGCTCAGACATCTGGTTCCCCTCCCGAACCACGTAGTCCCGAACGACAATAAACGCCTACTGAAGTTCCAGAAATGATCCACAAGCGCCTTCCCAATCTCCCTATCTCCGAACACCATAGCATCATCAATCCTGAGCTCATGAATCATATTTCTATGCCTCCTTCCACTCGCTACCGCATGGAAGAAGCGAGTGTTCGCATCTCCCTCCTTTATCCACCTCTGCCTGGACATCTGACGCCATTCCACCTCCCTCCGTCTGTCCTCCTCAACCACCACCCGATGCGACGCCTCCCGCAACATCACCTCCTCACTGCTCAGGACACGAGAGTCTTCTACTCCATCCAACCTCGCAATCTTTGCCACTGCTGCCTCTCGCCGCTCTGCTCTATTTCTTCTCAATCCCTTTTTGTGAACCATCAGTCGTTCTCGCAACAGCTTCAACTTCCAAGCTAGTCTCTGCATCGCCAAACCCTCCTCACGTAGAGAGCCCCCAAACTGAGAGACCAAGTCCCTGAAGCCAGCGTCCAAAAGCCAAGACTTCTCAAATCTGAACATAGATCTAGGGGTCACCCCCACCAGAATCCCAACAAATAGGTGTATGATCAGACCGCGACCGAGGGAGAGCCTTGGCCACAGCAAGAGGAAATCGCTCCAGAGCCTCAACAGAGTACAGGAATTTGTCCACCTTGATCTCAAAGACGCCCCCTCCAAGTGAACTTCATGTTACCAACATCTACAACCTGCAAACCCAGGAAACTCACAGAGTTCCCGAAACCATCTGATCTTGGGTCTCTTCCTCCCTGATCACCTGCCAATCCGAAGCAAACAAAGTCACATTGAAATCCCCACCGACCACCCAAGGTGCGTTCGGGAATCTCGTCCTAGTTGTCCGTAGCTCCTCCCACAGAATCTCACAGCGCCCGCCGCCAGGTTCCCCGTACACCGAGGTAAAAAAAATCCTGCCATCCCCTGACCTGCAATCGAGTAGCACCGATATAGATCTGGAACCAATATATTCATCAGCAACAGGGAACAACTCTCCACCCCATGCCAGGATCAAACCACCAGCGCTACCCACAGAATCAACTGTTCTGAACTCTGACAATTTAGAACCACCTACCGAACTCCACGACATTGAGTCGCACCTCTCCAACGTCGACTCCTGCAAGAAAACCACATCTGCACCCCATGCACCCAAGAGCTCATTCACTGCCCTCCTCTTCTCCCTACCCCCCAACCCCCTCACGTTCCATGAGACCAGCTTCATTTGGATCCACTCGGAGGGTTTCTATTGGGTAAAGATACCCCAAAACATTCCGCAACCAGCACGTGAATGTCAGTCAAAGAGCCAGATTGATTCGAATCCTCTACACCGCAACTCCGAGTCCCCAAATCCGGAGGGCAAGATGAGCCAGCAGCCTCCGGTTCACAGGGGAGATAGATCCCCCCCCTTATTCTCTAACTCCCGTTCCAGCCACATCCTGGCCTCAGGATTCCTTCGCTTACGAGTGAACAACAAGAGCTGGTCGACCCGCATCCTTTTGTCGTCTCCGCCCAGCGATAGCCGCCGCTCTCGACACTTCCGCTCCGCAGCAATAATGCACTGCTCCATCTTACGGCTCCGGGCTAGTGTAGCTGTGCTTGGAACCGTATCAAGAATTTGCATACCATCGCCAATCAGGGACCCAACCCCGATGCCCGTATCTGCATCACACCGACTCACGCCAATCGGAAGAGAGTCGTCCACCACCGGGCTGCCAGAGGGACGCACAACTGAGGTGAGAGAGATCTCCACGCCACAACCCATCCCCTCCACCATCAAGGAAGGATGGCGAAGTGGCGAGCTCCGCAGAGACAAGGACCCCGACAACAGGACTGCGGCTCCTCCAGCGCCTTCCCCTCCAGATCTCGCCAAGCCGTCAAGCAAAGAGCAACCCCCAGCCACAGGCAAGCCTCGCTCCTCCGCCCGCAACGAACCACCCGAGGCACTAGAAATACCAGCCGCATTTGCACTGTGACCACCCTCAGACACGTGGGCCCATGCCGCGCCCACCACAAGGACATCTGATGGGTTTCCATACGATACATGAGAATCACCATGGGCCGAAACAAAGTCAAAAATCGGGGTGGAGCCGTGAGGATCGGAGGAGCAAACCGATGGATCCCCAATCGGAGTAGACCGACCCGAATCCGCAACCTTACAACCGTCAGGGCGACCAATAGTGCCCAATTCATTCAAAATCAAAACGCCAGCATGTCCCCTGGAATCTGAAGCGTGCCCCGCAATCGCCTCTTCAACTTCCCGCGGAATCAGGGGGTGACCCACCGTCACATCCGCAACCCGTGGAAGTTCAACTGCCACCGGAGATTGAGCCACCATTGACGGAATCATCCTGTCCATCCACCCTGCCCCCCGCCCCTAGGAAGGCCTCTCCACCCGAGTGAGGCGAAGAAGAAATATCTCCCTGCCAATGCGAAATTCCATCACCAGAGGGATTTGGCAGTCACCGCCCACGATCGAGGCAACCAAGTCCCACCCTTCACCAGGTCGAAGACCCGATTGAATAACAACTTCCACCCTGCCAAATTTGCTCAGCATCAATCTCACCGTCTCCAAACTTCTGCATCGGATCGGCAACCCCTGGATCTCCACATACCATACCGGGGGCGAGGCCAATGCCCCGTTATGAAGACGGGGTCGGCGCCAAACAATCGACTGCGGGAACATAGCACTCCCCTTGGATAGGAACTCCTGCATCTCCGCCTCCTCCACCCCCCTGACGCACAACATCTTCTTGAATAACCAAACATCATCCTCACCTCAACTGATCGCTCGACCGAGTTCCAGAACCTCCATGACCTTCCACAAATCCCCATTGGTTCCCTCAGCAACCAGCACACCTTCAATGGGGTCCCGTTGGGCCTCCTCAACCTCTATTTCCTCCAATCCCTCTCCGCCACCCCAAGCCAACCAAAGACAGGCACCGGGCAATCTCTGCGGATATGCCCCTCGCCATAGCAGCCGTAGCAGACCACCCGTTTCAAAGAACACCACCTTGCAAGGTGGCCCAAACCTCTGCATCTGAAGCACCAACGACAGGCATGGATATCCCCCCGATTCTCAGAGATGCTTCGCGTCCTTCCTGCAGCTCCCCTTGCTCGATCCGATTGTAACCCCCCCTGCGTCGATCCTCCCCGCATGGGGGTCTTCCCCCGCAGCCCACGCTCACGCCTCGAAACCCCAACCCCCGACACGAGAGGCAGGGGAGCCCCATCTCGATCACCCGCTGCCTCCCTCAAGCACCGCACTCAGGAGGCGAGGGAGCCCCACCGCGATCGCCCGCTACCTCCCCCGAGACCCCAAGCGATGCGCTCCCCATCCCCGACCCTCAAACTATACAGGGTTAGGTGGGTAAAAATTTCAAAAAAATATAACAGTATGGATATAAGTTCTGGAAAGGAAAAGGTATAAGTAGTAAATAGAGCAAGGCCAAAAATCTTCAAAGCGCACATGCCTTCTACTCCCCTTCAACCCATGAAAGCAATGCAATGTTTGAAAAGAGATGTGTTTGAATGTGTCTTCATGCCACCATTCTTCATTCTTAAAAATGGTGAAGCCTTCTCCCACTTTTAAACAGGGTCGGCTACATGGATTCTTGGTCAAATCCATGTTGAAAGATCCAACTATTTTTTAAGATGGTTGTCGTCTACCTCACGCAACCAACCCTGGTCTTTTAGGTGGTAGACACACTGCATAATCACTAGACCATTGAAGTGGGCACCTTTCTTCATTCTTGCTTAAGAAAAATCCTTGAAATCCAATTCCTTCCGAATCAGATAAGCTTACCTTGGATCTCTTCTTCCCAATCTTTTCTTAAAACTAGACATCTCCTACTTGATCCGACACCCCAAAGGATTCCTCGCTTTCGTTTTTCACCATATATTGTTCTCGTTTCACTCCTCTTTCTCAAAATCCAATACTCACAACCCCACCAAAAACCTAGTCATACAATGAAAACATAAAATGAATCCCAACTTGAAGAAGTAGAAGCACTCTCTCATATGACAACATGATGTTTCCCCTTCCATTGCAGGCATTTGTGAGAAATTTCCTAAGGGAGATGACAAGGTTGCACTCTCGATCTCGTCAGCATGTCACGATAGCTAATTTGCAGAAAAAAATCCTTGATGCAGTTCTTCACTAGCATAGTTGATGATTAGGGGCAATTACAAAGGGTGGATTAATTGACCGCCACTAGGGAAACAAACATTTAACTAACAATGTGATCAATTCCCGTGGACTGTACCAAGCAATTATTTCAAAGGAATGAGGTATACATGGAACAAGCCGAGCCGACCTGTGCAAAATTACATCACTGCGCAAGCAATTGTCAACTCGTCTTTAGCAACCCTCTGCGGCAATCATTCACATCATATGAAAAAAGGACAAATTATAGTAGAATTAGAACAATATTATAATTCAGCTTGGGAGAGAGTAGTTTCTAAATCATAAATGCAACTCATGCATCATTACATATGACCTGAAAACCTATTTATTGCAATACGGAAACAAATGAAAGAGAAGGTTGCTTCACATTTTATAAGTAATCGGATATTGACTTGGAGTTGAGTTTAATCAACATGCATTCAGTAATCGAGCACAATTCCATTCCCCGGGCTACTGAAAGCTTAGGAGTATATAGTGACACCATTATTTTTCTTATTGGTAATATATGGTCTTCCTGAATGAATAGAGATGACAATGAAACATTAGCAACTACATGCATCTTTTATTTCAAAACAATAAAACGTCAACTTTCTTCGCATAGCACACGAACATAAACAAAGATATGGTTTCAAAGAATCAACTCACCCCGCAGCCTATGTCGAGCGCAGTTCTGACCTCCCCGGTCCTGATCGGCACGAGTTTCGCCATATCCGCAACATACCCTTTCACACCGCCAGGGAAGCTCGTCCCCCCGCCGGGGAACACGAGCTGGTCCCCTTCCACCTTCACCCAATGCTGATCCGCCTTCGCCTCGCTCAGCCTCTTCGACGGAACATTGGCGAACCAAGCACGATCCCGGCTCTCCGGCCATCGAAATGGTGTGCGGTACCCTTGTGGACGGGGGACGCGGCACCGCAGAAGAGATCGTTCCTCCATTGGGGGGCAATGCCTCTCCCGGTGAAACATGTTGTCCGTGCGGTAATGCCGCTCCCGGAGGGGGTCCTGGCAGGGGCAGTAGTCAGTGAAATTGGGCGTGCAGAAGGGGATGGGAGGGGGCGGGGACGTCGTGGCTTCGGGATCATCTGGTGATGCAGAGTCGGCGGGGAGGTGGTGGATGTCGAAGTCGAGGGGTGGGGAGGAGGGGAGGTCGGGGCGGCACGGGGCGGCTTCGTGAGAGACCGCGGCGGGTGCAGGGGGATCAGGGCGTGAACTGAGGTGGATGCCAAGGAGGTAGGAGGCGGTGCAGAGGACAGCGACGAGGAAGAGATTTGTTAGGGTTTTGCGGCGGAGGGCGGCGAGGAACGGCGCCATCTCGATGCCGATCCCGTCGAGCCTCGCCGCGCGGCGGGGGCGCTATATCTCCGGATGCTGCGGCGGGCGCAGCAGCGGAGGAGGTAATGGGAGGGGGGTTGAGGGAAGGGAGTGGGGAGGATGTTGGTGGTGGTGGTGGAAGGGGCTGTTCTGGTTTGGAGGGGTAGTTGGGTTGCCCCGGGGAAGTGGAAGGTGAATATATATATATATATATATATATATATATATATATATATATATCTTTGTGCGACTTCAAATTTGAACGGCGGATATGGATAACGAGGAGTTCAAAATGTTGTAGCTGTTTTTTTTCCAGGGTGTGATTTTAATTTCAATTTATTTTAAGTTTCTTTTTTAATTTTTGGGGGTGATGGGTTAACTAATATTAGGCTACACTTGTTAGGTGGGACTATGAGAAGGTTAGGGAAACATTATTCTTTTGTGGAAAGAAGGTTATCTGAGGTGAGTAACTTATTTTTGTGTTTTTGGTGTTTGGGTAAAGAGTTTGTGGCACAGAGGATTTGTTGTGATACGATTGTTTTGAAGTTCGGAAAAGTGAGTACAAGTTGAGTGTTTTTATATTTTTTAGATGATAAGATGATATACTATATTAGTTTTTGTTGGAACATTTGAAAGAGAAATGAATTGTTTGATGTACTAAATAAGAGAGAGTGTGTTATCTTTGAATAGACCCCACAAGAGGGATAAGAATATGGGTTTCCGAGGAAAATCCCTCAAAGGTAACCCTCAACCGAAACTCACCCTTATTGTGTTCCTACCCAATATATCTCAGAATTATCATTCTTAGCCACCTTATTATATTCATAATTCCATTCCTTCAACGTTTACTACAATGTTATGTGAGGCGATATATGAATGTAGATACAAGTATGTAGTGCCGAACCTAGGATTACAGACTAGGTGGAGCACACCAATAAATAATAATAGTAGTAGTGTAATAATAACAAATAAGATTGCAATAATAAAAAATAAATCAGTATAAACATCAATGTGCATAGAGATATATAAAGAGATGCGCGTCTAATTTTCATATTTTGAAAACACATATCTATACTTAAAGCACCCGAGGGACATCTACAACATTAAATTGCATATTGGTAAAATGATTTACTTATGATTTCCTTATTCAATTGGTAAAATGATGTTTATTTTGGATTAACATACATATATGCCTACAAAGTATAGAGATGTTGTATTATTTTTACATACATTGGAATTGAAGATTTGGAGTACGTGATTACATCGTTTCATGATCAGGAACTAGACATAGAGTGTGTTCATGAAGGATTGAGAGTGTAACGCTGCAACCAGTACGACAGATCCGTATGGGAACATTGCTACAACACGCCCGAGACATAGGCACCAAGGGTGCCAGGATGTGCTCCTAGTTCTTGCTATGGCACATCCGAGTATGGAGAGGGATGTGGGACCGTGAGGGAGCCGGAGGTGCCCAATGTCGAGACGTGCTCCTAGTCCGTGTCGTGATACATCCGGGACTTGAGGGGGGAGGCAGAGTGTTGGAATGTGGTATCATTGCGTGGAAGAGGTTTCCGAGAAATGCAGCGCAAGTGGGAAATTGTGAAGCCGAGCTGGGGACGGGGAGGGACGGAGCACACAAGAAATGAGGGGGATGGAGGTAGGGATGCAAACGAATGGATACATGTATGGATATATATGCTACTATAGGTTTATCAATTTTCAAATACGAATATGCATGTCGATACATATAGACAGAAATTAAAACTATATTATCCATCCTTAAAAAATGGATATGGATGTAAAATTGATATTGATTGCATACGAGAATAGTAGAAAATATTGTAAAGGTTGGCTTAAATATAAATGAGTTGGATGGAAAATACATGATATAAATATAATAAAATGTGCTTATATAAAAGTTGCACCAAATATGATGAAAGAAAATATAGAATTATGTTATATATTGTTAAAAATAAATCTACAACTATACTTATACATGAAAAAATATATACAGATACATATGCGAATATGGATGTTCATAAAAATCAAAGTGATATCCATATCCGAATCCATTTTAAAATGGATATGAATGTCAAAATCTTTATAAAATATAAATTATTCCGTTCCAATACGGACATGTCCATATCCATTTGCATCCTTCGATGAAGGACACGTTTCCAATTCTAAATTTATGAAGAATAGTGGGGGCATCGACAACGCATGTGGATTTCCAATTCCTAATTCTCGGATGATGGAGAGCACAACCGCATATTGTTACATTTTTTAAAAATTTTATTGCGATAAAATAGGGGAATTTGAGAAATTATGGGAGCACGTGCCCCCATAACTAATATGTGTGTCCTCCCATGCAAGTATGTATGGATATCGAGGTAATATATGTATTAGTGTGCACTTTCATATGGATGTCGATACGTATTCAAAGTGTATATAACATGGATTTGGTAGTAGATCGGATACATATGTATCTATATCCTATTAGAGGATTAAAGTTTGTATAAAGGATATCCAATTTGAAAAAAAATATACTAAATATATTTATTTCAGATCGTTTACATTAAATATGACCGTATATAAATTTATTTGCATGTCAAAACATATACTTTGATGACAATACAAATATTTATGGATACATCAAAACGATATATTTATCCTAAGATAGATATTGATATGGACGTCAAAATATATTATGATGGATATGGTTATGGATCAAATAATGATGTATACGTATTTGTTTGCATATTAAAGTTGGTATATGAGATGTCTTGTAATATATATCTTATAAAAAGTATGTAATAAATCTATAACGAAACTAGCATATTAAAATGGATAAACACATCTTTGATAAATACTTTATACACATCAAAGCGAAATATGTAATCATATATATTTTAAAATGGATATGAACAAGATTATGTGTGTAACATACATATGGATATATATGCACTTGAAGGGATATGCATACATATCCATTCTTAAATGAATCGAAGGCAAAAATATCCATACTCATTTTAAATTAGAGTTTTAAAGAAGATATCCATATTAAATAAATATACATATTTATAATATATTTGTTTCATAATATGATTACAAATACAATATATAGGATAATTAATCAAATACAAATGTATCCATACATTTCATATACGATTGTCTATTAAGAGATAATAATGAAAATATTTATTTAATAGCATTTGGATCAAATGAGATTACAAGTAAACTTATAATTTTATTTGCATATTTAAATATATACACGTAGACCAATGCAAATATTTACGGATATCAAACTGATATATGTATATGCATTTGCTTTTCGAGTAATAAATATATAAAATTTATAAAAACAAATTGGATATGGATGTATGCACTAGCAAAGTAAAGTTGGTATAGAAATATTGAAATGAATAAAATATGTAACTATATGAACTTAGTAAGATCTGTATACGGACACAAATGGATATTTATGGATATCATATCAATATTCTTATCCATTTTAAATTGTATACATATAAGATAATAAATAAGATTAAATTTGGTAAAATTATTGCCAGATTAAATCTATAGGATTTCCTTCCAATAGGACGCAATCCTTTTTGAGTTTAGGAAGGTCAGCCTTCTTTTTGTAAAAAAATACGATGATTTTTGTAGCATGCATATACAATTTGTATTATAATGTACAGTTTAATGTTTATATTATAATGTACAGTTTTGTATATGGTTCTGTATTTATAATGTGCAACTATAATACAAATTGTATACGTATTCTACTAAAGTGCCCGTGTTTTATATAAAAAGAGAGCGGTCTTGTTGAACTCACGAAAGACTGGGTCCTATTGGAAGGGCCTCCTAAATCTATAATATATACATACATACATACATACATACATATATATATATATAATATGACAACAAAACAAGAAAAAACTCATTTTTATTAATACCTTGTATCCAATATATCAAACGTATGGAATAAAGTAAGTCTAATGATAGCAATTTACTCCATACCAAATCAAATATTTCTGATAATTTTTTTGGGATTTTTAGCCAGCAGACCCTATAAACTTTGCCAATCACCTCCGCGACCTTTTGCATAACGTAATTACCCTATCGACCCTATAAATTACTCCAAGAACCCTTGCGAGCTTCAAACATAGTAACCACAAGATTCATAGGGTAAGAGTTGGCAAGTTTACGAGGTCGAGGGGAGAATTATGTTGTTTTAAAGGTTGTGGAGGCAATTGGCAAAGTTTTTATGGTCTATCAGGTAAAAATCCCAAATTTTTTTGAAATGCAGAGTTTATCTGAGACATTTTCTTTATATGTAGTGTGTCATGAAATGACCTCGTAGGAGAAGATTTTAAATAAGTTTCTTCCCTTGTAACATTTATTTATTTTGTTGGTGTTGTCCTTGTGATTATTAGACTATCGATTTCGATTTCGTTTCGAGATGGTGAAAAAACGAAACAATTTCAAAATTTCGATGAAATTTCGTCAAAATAAGCCAAAATCGATCTAGATTTGTGAAGGAATGGTACATATCGAGATTTCGATTTGGTTTTGGTGGAGCATCGAAATCAAAAATTTCGACGAAGTTTTGTCGAAATTTCGTGAAATTTGAAACATTGTTTGTTGATCTCCAGATGAAGAGTAAAACATTCATGATGTGTATTATGCCATCAATATAGTAATGGATGATTGTGGTGCATGCTAACCTAATAAGCTACTAATATATAAAGACGAGTCATCCCATTGATGACTTGGGGATGCAACCTTTAGTTCTTTATTTCAAAGATTAGTTTTGATATTGGAAGAGTCAATGGAAATTTGGAATCTTTGCTATATCATGCTAAAGTTGCAATGATTTGGTAATAACTATCGGAAAGAAAGATGCAAGTGTGCTTTTGAGGGAATTGAAACTCCCTTCTTAATTTTAATTAAGAATATTAATCAATTTTTCTGGTTTCATATATCAAATAAGATTTTAAATTTTATTGCTACTTTTGGTTGTATTTTCCTCCAAGTATGGAAACTCCTCAGATTTGAACCAATAGATGAGTCCAAGTTAACAAAGGAAGAACATGTTGACCCTTGCCGTTCCTGACATTTCGTGGGTCCTGGGCAAAAGAAAAAAAAGAGCCTTTATAAAAAAATTGATAAACAATATGCACTTATATTATTCCATTAAATTTTGAACTTTAACATTGAGTTGTTCACTGAAAATTCGATTCTATAAGGGTTCATTTTTTTGATGAAATGTTTCATCGAAAAATCGATTCCATAAGAGCTCATTTTCAACGAGTTGTTTCATCGAAAATTCGATTCCACAAGGACTCATTTTTCGGTGAGTTGTTTTACTAAAAAATCGATTCTACATGACCTCATTAGGACATATACTATTTTTTCTAAACTAAAGGCTGAATACATGTAAAAATGGACCCATAAATTTGATGAACCATAGACCATTGCACTCGAAAACTGAAGAATGATCAAGTCTCTTTTTTTAAAAAAAAAAGGGCTTCACAAGTGCGTGCATGCGATACTAGAGGGTGAGTTTTTGACGTTTAAATATTTATTGATAATATTGAACTTTTTCAACAACGATGGTGGTAGTTAACTAACAAGGTTGACCACTTCTGAAAACCATGGTAATAAAATATTCTTTTTAACATTTTTTAATAGGATGTTTACATCACGAAACTTATAACTTTGTCAATTATCTTTTCAACTTTGTATTCTTCGTAAGTATCACCTAACCCCTAAAACTTATTAACTCTTACACCATGATCTCCTTGAGTAACTTCCATCCAATTTCTTCATTAATAATGGATGGAATATGCCAAAAAATTATCGAATATGCCCTTATTATTTATGAAATTTACAAAAAATACAATATCTCCCAATTTACTCTTAGGGCTCGTTCGATAGGAGAATAAGGTGGAATAAGGGTCAGGAATAGGGTACTGTTTCTGTTCGATTGGAGGATGGGAATAAGATGGAATAAGGTAAAATGAGGGCTATTATATGTTCGGTAGTGGGATAAAGTTTGTGGAATAAGGTTTGAAAGTTAGTTTAAACTGTTGGTTCTATTTATTTTGTTTTTTTAAATAAGTTTAATTGCAAGCTCGTGTATCGTAGTCTGAAACTCGTTTTATAACACTTGAATTGCCAATTCATTTGAACATCATATATCCATCAATATTTACATAAATGAGACAACTTACATTCTTAAATAATAAAACTACATAACTACATGCTTGTCACACATCGGCTCATTGACGCTGTCACTTGCCGATATTGATCCGCCAGTCAGATGCCTTATATGTGGCTTCGTCTCCCGCAACAATGTCTCTGTTTCCTCCCACTTCTCCCGGTGGAAATCATCCACGAACTCAACGTCATTGATAATGTTCGCAATGAAGAGCTTCTCTGCAGCCAATGACTCCATCTTCGGTCAAAATAAGGAAGCCTTAGCTCTGAATCCGCTTGTCTTCTGAAAGGTGTACATTTATAAACTTTGTCATCTAAAAGGTTGGTTTATGAAATATCAAATAAATAACTTTACTCAAGTCCCGAGGGCATATGTACCAAAGGCGATCCTTCACATGCTCATGCTTCCAAAAGACTTCATAAGCCAGTATTGCCACAGCTGGACAATAACAACAACAATCGTGACTCCTTGTCCTATCGCACCGCAAGAATGACAACCTATACATTTCAAGAATCAAGGTCACAAGGTTGTAAAAAAATTGGTACTTGTCAACAACAATAAATCCCGATTCAAAGGTAGGCTTCAATCAAAGAGAAGATTATCGATAAAAAAGTCGGAAAAAATTCCGCTCAGATTGCCAAATCATCATATGGAACTGGAGACGCAAATGTCGGTTAAGCCACACCACCGCGGTAGCTGCTTATCCAAGTCAGATTGGCGTCCTCGTGCATGTTGTCATGTGTGGGATTTCGTCATCATGTTCGGTGGGGAGGTCATCTCGTCATGAATCCATGCCACAAACCAAGAATCGATTAACCAGCATCATACTCCGTCCATTCAAAAAGAAAGATAAACAAAGATACCAACCGTGCGCTCAGTTGGCCTTGTATCTACTTGCAGTAGTAAGGGTTAGTCCAACCTTGCTAACACAGTGGCTGCTAAATCCAGTACCGCTCGCTTCTCAATTGGTTTAGTGGATGGGGCAATCATCATAGTGCAAAGGTTGCGATAGGATTTGGAATACCTCATCCCAACCCAGTCGCAACCCAAAAAAAAGTCACAACATGGTATATAAAAAAGTAATTTAATGAAATGAGTGACATTAAGCGTATTTAAAGATACAAGCAAGACGGTCAACACAGAAACTAATCCAGAAATAGATAACACATAGCAAATACATGAAATGTAGGATGCACGGTCACACATCGTTCCACATCGAACCAGATAAACTATTTTTCAGGACCTCCCCTGCTCGAATGTCTTGCTCAGATACTCGCACATCGTCTTCATTTCTCTCCAGATCAAAGACCTCATCAGCATCATTGATGAATCTCGTATTCATCATGCTAAAAACTCACTATTAAACCCCTGGCCTAAACAATTCAATAAAAACCACCATCAATTCTTTGTTTTTATCTTGTATTATATTGTATATATTTTACCATTAAAATATTGCTTTTAATTTCCTTTTATTTTCTTGTAACTATTTATTATTAAAAACTCCTGAAAATTAGGTAGATAAGTTGTCTATAAATCACTGACCTTTAAAACCACTAAAAATACAAAAACAAATCAAAACCACAAAATCGGTGTTTTTATCCCCTTGAAAATACCCCCAAAAATACGTACCCCCAAAAATACGTTTTGTACAAATGACCTCTTTTGGCTTTTTGACCAACATGAAAGTTGTAGATCTTATCGAGACGAGCAACTTTCATGTTTTGACTTTTTTCCAAATTCGGCCTCTAACTATTTCTTTTATATTTTTTTATAATTTAATTCTGAATTTTCTTATTGGGCCACGTGGCGCCCTCTGGGCCGCCCACGTGGCCCGCTTCTCCTCGCGCCACTCGGCGCCCATCTAGGCCGTTGGATCTTCTCTTCCCGACTGCATCCAAGCCCTCCATCACCGCCTCACTTTCCAGCCCTTGGATCCATCTCCCAAGATCAGATCTCGGCCGCTACATCGCGCCTCGTCCACAGCCACTCGATCAAGTAACTATCCTATGCCTCCTGAGCGTCCACGTCGCCCTTTAACCTCCACCGCTCGATCGTAACCTATCCTACGCCTATTCTCGCGCCACGTCCCCCTTCAATCCTCGCCGTTGGATCTCACCATCGCTCCATCTGGTCCACTCGTTCGCGCCACAACGCCACCCGTTCGATCAGATCCTAAGGATATGATCACAGCCATCCGCCCGTGCTTGTATCATGGCCGTTGGATCGCACGATCCAATGGCTCGCAACTCGTCTCCTACCTCCATAACCCCTCCCCCCAGCCGTTATGCCTCACCAGAACCTCACCCCCTTCCATTTATCGCCCCCACCTCCGGCCATCTTCGCGCACCATAACGCCTCTCCCTCGTAGCCCTTCCCTCCGTCTCCCTCGCATAACCCCCATCTCCACCCTCCATCACTCCACCATTAAACCCTCGACCATTGAAACCCGCCTCCACCTCACGTAACCCCCAGTCGCCTCCGCCTATTTAACCCCCTCCTCCGCCACCGTAGCACAATATCCACCAATTGGGGCATCATCCCTAGCCTTGACCGCCCTCCGGTGACAGCGGAGGGCTGGTCTGGAGGCGATCATGGCCGTGACCGCCCCAGTGCGATCCATGGCCTCCGGCCATGTAGCGACCGCCATCGTGCACCGTCGAGCACCGGGGAACGGTCGCCCCCGTCGTGCGAAGACCCCTGAGCTCATCAGAGCTCAATCCCAGGCCGATTCCCCCGCCAACTCCTCGCTCCGGTGAGGAGATTTTCATCTTTGTTTTTCCTTGATTTTCTCCGATTAATTACACCACCCTCAGCCACCGCCACCTTCGTCTAATCGAACCATCAGCTTCGCCAAACCACCAGCATCCTCGCGCACCCATCTCCGTCCTCCAGAACCCCCTCGCGCCCCGACTCCACTCCTCCGTCCCCACGGCGGAGGACTCGCCTGAGCCATCACCTTCTCAACCTCCGCCGGCTCCCATTTCACTTCACGCACTTCACAAATCACGTTCCGCAGGCTTCGGCTATCACTGACCCCTGCAGGTATCTTCAATAGCCGGACCTCTCATCGGAGCACCTTCGAGCTCCTTCCTTTCGGCGAAAGCTTCATCGAGCGGCCCTTCTGATCAACCACGGAGCTTCGCTGTGCGTCCAAGACTTCCGTTGGAGCTCCAACAAGCTCCCATGATCATAAGACAAGCAACGGGAGCCCGACGGAGCTAAGGGCGGGACGCCGGAGACCAACCTCCTCCGGTGGCCCACGGTGGAGGAAGAAGTACAGTCACCGTCCGGTTATCCGCATCGGACGGTCGAGACGAAGCCACGTGGCGGACCCGAGCCTCATCCCCGACCTATAGGCTCGGGTCATCCGAGCCTCAATCCGAACCACAGACAATCACCACGTGGACCCGAACCTAAGGGCCCTTCCGAGCCTGGCCCCTCGCGTGCGTAGCACGGGAGGTGCTGGGAAATTTGCATGATCGACCCTGATACTTTGAGAAATTGCATTTTGGTCCCCAGGCACGTGCCGTGCCTGGGTAAATTACATGGAAGCCCTCGAAGGTTTTCAAAATTACAAAAAGGTCCCTACGCGTAAATGGTGAAATTGCAACTGGGTCCAGGCAGTTTTTCAGAATTGCATTTAGGTCCTTCCAGGGACCTAAATGCAATATTTATCCTTTATTTTCATTGCATTTTTATTACAATTATGCCCTTGCACTGTTTTTAGCATAACTTGAGCATCGTAGGTCCAAATTGCAGGATTTTACTATCGTTTTGATCCTTATTTTGTCCTCTACATTCTAGCATGCTTAATTGTCTTATTTGACATTGTTCTAATTTAAGTGAATTTTTATGTGACAAATGGACCCTGCCCTCCTTGTCTTGCTTGGATTTGATGACCACTCTTTATTGTTGCGATTAAATTGACACTGACTTCATTTTATATCATGTTGCTTATAATTTTTAGGGTATAATTGTAGTGTTTAATCTGTGCATAATTTCTCTTGTATATTTGCTCATGCATCTCCCTAACTTGCATAAAAATATCTAAAAAATGCATACAACATAACATTGCTTTATAAATTGCATATGGACCTGAAATTGAGATTAAATCACTCTGTGCTTCATGAATCAAAATTCAATAGCTGAATTAGGCAGCCGTGTCCCTGTGTTCGACCTTGGTAGACTTGCCAAGTATAAATATTCCACATCATTCAAAGTCTGTGGTTTTTGCTGAACCGAATTCACCTCGTGTACTACAACTTATTTTCCTTTATTATTGAGGCGAATTTCACGCTCATCAAATGGCGTCGTTGCCGGGGATACGACTTTTCTTAATTTTTGAATTTTGATTTGTTTTATTGATTAATTTCAAATTTTCTTAGGTCCTCATTTCATGCATCATTTCTTTGCATAATATTTGCTGATTTAATTTCTCAGAGTGTCTAACTTTTCTCTTTTGTGGCAGGGCCCATGAAAATCAAGGACGCCTGATCGTCATGGAGGCGCGAAGTCGGGAGCTTCCGCTGAAGAGGCCGCAAAAGAAGCCGTGAAGAAATTCTAGGATTTTTATCAGTCAAATTGCATTGCATGTTGTAAAAAAAAGAAAAAGAAAAAAATATTGCATCTGCATATTTATTTTCAGTTTTTGCATATTGTACACACAATATATATATACCCCCCCCCCCACACACACACCTACACTTGCACATACTCACTCCCACCCTCCTCCTGTATATTTCATTCTCTCTCTCTCTATCTCTATCTCTCTCTTTGTGTATCTATTTCTCACGAACCCCCTCCCCCTCACCCCTGTATCATGGAACCCCTCCCCCCTAATGTAGACCTTACTTCGGCTATTTGTAGCCTAAGTATAGGGGGATCTGCCTGCTCATCCATCCCTCGTCACGTCTTCTTGTACTTAGGCCAATTTTGGCCTAAGTATAGGGGGACCCTCCTCCTCAGTTCCGCTATATCACCCTATATTTGAACTGAGCCTTGGCTTCATGGCACTTGTGCTATGAGGACATATCAAAATTTAGGTATAGGGGGTATATCGTATGTTATTGTATATTTACTTTAGCCTTAGCTCGCGTGTTTAATTCTTTTTAAAATTTTATTTTTCGGGCTGGGTTTTGGTAATCTTGTGAACTGAGAAAAAAACCTTGTAAAAATTTGTTCATTAAAAATTGAGGGATTAATTTTTGTAAATAATTCTGAAAAAAATTAAAAAAATTAAAAATTAAAAATCTTTCTTGGATGTTTACTATGACTACTAGGTTTAGTAGGCATTTTCAGTGAGGGAACCTCGATCTCCCTTAGCAGAGTGGGTGGTTTAGAGGACATCGCATACGACCCCGTCCTCAAGTAACACGGGCCTCGGCCCGTACTTACACCCATACTGGCTGAAAGTGTATACTTTTATTTGAGCATGGGCCAGTCATGGTCTCTCCGAGGAATAATAAAAAAAACTTTAAAAATTAAAACCCAAAAAAATTTGCAAAAGATAAAAATCACACAAAAATTCACTAACCCAAGGAGTTGGTGTATTCCTGACACATTCACACTCACGCAAGGCTTGAGGATTTTGAGGACACTGGATCTCTGGGATCTTGAGAGTCTGAGTTAACATGCCTTAGTCAGTAGGGTTTTCAAGACTTAAATATCCACACTCTTCTGGTTTGAAAGATTTGAGTGCTATATTGCACTATTCATCTCTACCTTCAAGAAAATATGATCAGCACAGTCACTTCCACAACTGCATGATCGATGAGCTGAGATGAGATATCACTTGAAGAACTAGGACTAGAGATTTGAGTTTAAATCAGATCTAATGATATTCGAGGATGGGATAAAGTTAATGAAAGCTTCAGAAAACCTGAGTATCAGCAAAACCCAAGCCAGTATGTGAACAAGATTCTTATGCTATCTCTTTGATATTGACCTAAAAGTGCCAGGGTGTGATGAAACTTAAACTGAATTTGTTGATCAGTGTGCGCCAATTCTTGGTAAAAGCAGTAGAGCTAGCCAACAAAAGAAATGAAATGTCAAAGAAAAAGCTCTGAATACCAAAGTCAAAATACAAATGAGCTTCCACCAATGGCGAGCGCTCCCAAATATTTTCAAAGTGTCCACTTGGACCAAGAGCTAATTAGGACCAAGGAGTCGGGCTGACACCACAAAAAGGGCCCTGCATCGTAAGCGATACAAGTCTGGGTGTCGAAGGTATCTTAGATACTCAGAAAAGACACACCCCGATGTACTCCCAGAAAAACAAGTGTAGACGACTCCAACTCTCTTGACGGACGCATTGATCAACAAAATAATAATTTACATGTGTTGAGTAAAAAGGCACTCGAGAGGCCCCTTGTTCCAATGTGAGGATGAGAAAAATAGACACAATCCCGTTACCTCCATCATCTGGCCGCCCATCAACATTTCAAGTCTGACAAACTAATGAGACGGTTGACTGAAGCAAGAGTAGACTTATTCCCTAGTATTGAGGATTAGGTCTAGAGGAGAGTCTTTAGGACTGGAACTTTGAGTGATGCATCGACTCGGCTCTCATGAAATGCAGTACACTAAATGCCATATCCTTATATTATATGTACAAAAAGAGAGTCTGATAATCAGAGAAGATGGATTCCTTCTGACTAAGGCTTGGATAAACCTGGAATTTTAGGATCAACTAGGTCAAGAGTCTTCGAAAGATCAAGCCTTGAAAATTTCACGCGCACTGTCAGGAATTAATCTGACTCCTTCATTCTTTAGATGCTCGAGGACGAGCATGATTTAAGTATAGGGGTATGATGAATCTCGTATTCATCATGCTAAAAACTCACTATTAAACCCCTGGCCTAAACAATTCAATAAAAACCACCATCAATTCTTTGTTTTTATCTTGTATTATATTGTATATTTTACCATTAAAATATTGCTTTTAATTCCCTTTTATTTTCTTGTAATTATTTTATTATTAGAAACCCCTAAAAATTAGGTAGATAAGTTGTCTATAAATCACTGACCTTTAAAACCACTAAAAAATACAAAAACAAATCAAAACCACAAAATCGATGTTTTTATCCCCTTGAAAACACCCCAAAAAATACTTTTTGTACAAATGACCTCTTTTGGCTTTTTGACCAACATGAAAGTTGTAGATCTCATCGAGACGAGCAACTTTCATGTTTGACTTTTTTTCCAAATTCGGCCTCTAACTATTTCTTTTATATTTTTCTTTAGAATTTAATTCTGAATTTTCTTATTGGGCCACGTGGCACCCTCTGGGCCGCCCACGTGGCCCGCTTCTCCTCGCGCCACCCGTCGCCCATCTGGGTCGTTGGATCTTCTCTTCCCGACTGCATCCAAGCCCTCCATCACCGCCTCACTTTCTAGCCCTTGGATCCATCCCCCAAGATCAGATCTCGGCCGCTACATCGCGCCTCGTCCACAGCCACTCGATCAAGTAACTATCCTACGCCTCCTGAGCGTCTACGTCGCCCTTTAACCTCCACCGCTCGATCGTAACCTATCCTACGCCTATTCTCGAGCCACGTCCCACTTCAATCCTCGCCGTTGGATCTCACCATCGCTCCATCTGGTCCACTCGTTCGCGCCTCAACGCCACCTGTTCGATCAGATCCTAAGGATATGATCACAACCATCCGCCCGTGCTCGTATCCTGGCCGTTGGATCACACGATCTAATGGCTCGCAACTCGTCTCCTACCTCCGTAACCCCTCCCCCCAGCCGTTATGCCTCGCCGGAACCTCACCCCCTTCCATTTATCGCCCCCACCTCCGGCCATCTTCGCGCACCATAACGCCTCTCCCTCGTAGCCCTTCCCTCAGTCTCCCTCGCGTAACCCCCATCTCCACCCTCCATCACTCCACCATTAAACCCTCGGCCATTGAAACCCGCCTCCACCTCACGTAACCCCCAGTCGCCTCCGCCTATTTAACCCCATCCTCCGCCACCGTAGCACAATATCCACCAATTGGGGCATCATCCCTAGACTTGACTGCCCTCCGGTGACAGCGGAGGGCTGGTCTGGAGGCGATCATGGCCGTGACCGCCCCGGTGCGATCCATGGCCTTCGGCCATGTAGCGGCCGCCATCGTGCGCCGCCGAGCACCGGGGAACGGTCGCCCCCGTCATGCGAAGACCCCTGAGCTCATCAGAGCTCAATCACATGCCGATTCCCCCGCCAACTCCTCGCTCCGGCGAGGAGATTTTCATCTTTGTTTTTCCTTGATTTTCTCCGATTAATTACACCACCCTCAGCCACCGCCACCTTCGTCTAATCGAACCATTAGCTTCGCCAAACCACCAGCATCCTCGCGCACCCATCTCCGTCCTCCAAAACCCCCTCGCGCCCCGACTCCACTCCTCTGTCCCCACGGCGGAGGACTCGCCTGAGCCATCACCTTCCCCACCTCCGCCGGCTCCCATTTCACTTCACGCACTTCACAAATCACGTCAGCACGCTTCAGCTATCACTGACCCCTGCAGGTATCTTCAATAGCCGGACCTCTCATCGGAGCACCTTCGAGCTCCTTCCTTCCGGCGAATGCTTCATCGAGCGGCCCTTTTGATCAACCACGGAGCTTCGTCGTGCGTCCAAGACTTCCGCCGGAGCTCTAGCAAGCTCCCATGATCATCAGACAAGCAACGGGAGCCCGACGGAGCTAAGGGCGGAACGCCGGAGACCAACCTCCTCCGGTGGCCCGCGGTGGAGGAAGAAGTACAGTCACCGTCCGATTATCCGCATCAGACGGTCGAGACGAAGCCACATGGCGGACCTGAGCCTCATCCCCGACCTATAGGCTCGGGTCATCCGAGCCTCAATCCGAACCACAGACAATCACCACGTGGACCTGAACCTAAGGGCCCTTCCGAGCCTGGCCCCTCGCGTGCGTACCACGTGAGGTGCTGGGAAATTTGCATGATCGACCCTGATACTTTGAGAAATTGCATTTTGGTCCCCAGGCACGTGCCTCACGTGCGTGCCTGGGTAAATTACAGGGAAGCCCTCGAAGGTTTTCAAAATTACAAAAAGGTCCCTACGCGCAAATGGTGAAATTGCAACTGGGCCCAGGCAGTTTTTCATAATTGCATTTAGGTCCTTCTAGGGACCTAAATGCAATATTTATCCTTTATTTTCATTGCATTTTTATTACAGTTATGCCCTTGCACTGTTTTTAGCATAACTTGAGCATCGTAGGTCCAAATTGCAGGATTTTAGTGTCGTTTTGATCCTTATTTTGTCCTCTACATTCTAGCATGCTTAATTGTCTTATTTAACATTGTTTTAATATAAGTGAATTTTTATGTGACAAATGGACCCTGCCCTCCTTGTCTTGCTTGGATTTGATGACCACTTTTTATTGTTGCGATTAAATTGACACTGACTTGATTTTATATCATGTTGCTCATAATTTTTAGGGTATAATTGTAGTGTTTAATCTGCGCATAATTTCTCTTGCATATTTACTCATGCATCTCCCTAACTTGCATAAAAATATCTAAAAAATGCATACATCATAACATTGCTTTATAAATTGCATATGGACCTGAAATTGAGATTAAATCACTCTGTGCTTCATGAATCAAAATTCAATAGCTGAAGTAGGCAGCCGTGTCCCTGTGTTCGACCTTGGTAGACATGCCAAGTATAAATATTCCACAGCATTCAAAGTCTGTGGTTTTTGCTGAACCGAATTCACCTCATGTACTACAACTTATTTTCCTTTATTATTGAGGTGAATTTCGCGCTCATCAATCATCACCATCATCTGAACTGCCAGCATCATCATCACCCAGGGGTGCTCTCGGGTATATGCAACGGAGATCTGATCCTCACCCTGCACCTGCCTTATGAAGTTGTTTATGACGCAACATATCATCACCGCCATCACTTTCTTGGGGAAGGTGTAATATGTACGTTCTGTGATTGACTTGAAGTGGGCCTTCAATATCCCAATTGTGCCCTCAACGTACGATCGTAGCTGGGAATGGCAGTGGTTATACAACGGACCCTGAATATGCTCGACCTCTCTGAGCTCTAAACTGCGGGAGGTGCGTGATGACACCATGGTAAGGTGCCAAGAAGGTATCCGTGTTGGCATAGCCACAATCCACAAAAATCTTGCAGCTTGCTAGCATCGGAACCCCCCTCGTCGAGTGCCCACTGAAGAAACTTTATGTCTGCTGTAGACCCTTCTCATACTGCGCCGACGTACAAGAACCTGTATTGCAAGTCCACACAAGCTATGACGTTCTGCGAGATGAGCTAGTACCGACTTCTAAACTTCGATGTAATGCTAGATGGGACATTTGCAAGGATGAGAGTGCCATCTATCACACCGACAACATCCTTGAAGTACAGGTAAAAGTTTCTGTTTTGACGAATGACGTCAAGGACTGTATTATTTGCATGTGGCATTCGTATGAAGTCATCACGCAGTGGCATAATGCACGTGAGCACGCCATTAAGATGATGTGAAATCGTGTTGCCATAGTGCTAGAAATGTTCACAAATGTCCGATTCTTCACGTTGTGCCATAGATAATATAGGAGTACACAAAGAGATTCCTCTACCTTTAGATGTCTAGAGTCGGTAAGACCCGCACGTTCCTTAAGGCATGTACAAAGTTGGGTAATGGTCTCTGGGTATATGCGAAATATCACATACGATCTCTCTACGTGCCCGCTAAAAATGTCACAGATCCAGATGTGCCCTGTTTGTGATGTCGTGTGCTTCAACATACATGGAATGCACCCTGCTTCTCGATATGTCACATCATCACCCTCCTCTAGCAATGGCCACAGATATATCATGTTTAACATAACCATATCGGTGTGTAGGGCTATTATGCTTTCCTTTTCATGTACAAGTGCAAATTATAAGTAAAATCATATAAGTAATATTAATGAATCCTACATTCACTATCTTGGCCAAAAAAAACTAAGGCGCATGGCATAAAACAAAAACAAGTAACACCATAATATTAATATAACATAATAACAAAATAGGTGGCATGTATCCAATTACGTTACAACAATAAAATGGATAAATACAAGGCTAGTGGCAGGTGTCCAACATGTCAATCTAAAGGAGTCAATTTCGACAATTCTGAAGCCGTTAAAATTTAACTGTCTTGATAGATAAGTTAGAAGTTTCCAAATAAGTTGATATATTTGAATATCACAATGATATATTATGGTCTAAATCACCCCAGGATTCATTTCAAAAAATTGAAAAATAGGACGTTTACGACACTGGTGCATGTAAACTTGCATGCAACTTGATGCATATTACATACGGAAAAAGGAAGCCTACACCCATCTCTTTTTTCATTATTTTTTAATTTTTTTTAAAACAAAACGTTGGGAGAATTAGATCACCATATATCACTATTGTGACATTCCAATTCAACTTAATTCGGCACTTCTATCATCTCCATCAAGACTACCAAATTTTAACGATCTTAGAATTGTTGAAATTGGCCTCTTATAATGAATGTGTTCGGAATATTTATTTTGCATGAAACTTGAAACACGTAAGAAATATATAGATGGAATTGGGATCTGCTTCAGATGATGATGATGATGATGACAATAATAAGCAAATATTGTTCCCATGTACCAATTGGACAAATTTGAACCAATTACGTCCTTATTTGTTCTTTTGAATGTTCGAAAAAGCCACTTGAAGTGATAAATATTATTCAGATTTCAATATAAAAGAATCTCTCCGGTGCCCAGAGAGATTCTTTTGTAAATCTCCTATAAGGTTTCCTTAAAAAACCCAAAAAATAAAAAAAAAAGATCGGATGTAGGTAGTTACCTACACCCCAGGTGTAAGCCCCCAACTCCCATTATATATATAGCTTATCATAAATTTGTTGAATAAATACTTGTCAATATTTTTATTATAGAAAAATGAGAAAAAAACGATTTTTACCTTTTTAATGGAAAACGAGTCATGCCACCATTTCCATCTTTCATTCATTAGTAAATGTTATTTGTAGATTTTTAACAAGTGTCAAAATACAATGCTTACAAAATTTTAAAAAAATAAAGTATTTTTAATATATATTTTGAAATGAATTTAAAAGAGCTTTTCTCATTATTTTCATTTATTTCATTATTAAATATAATTTATAAATATTTTATAATTACATGAATAATGAAATACATACAATGGTAATACATTTCTTGAAAATGATAAAATTTACGAATGTTAGTAAAAGATGTATTCCTGGTCAAGAAAACATCATATCAGGAAAACCATCGAAATATGATGGGAAAATTAGAAAAATATCATGGATAAAAAATCATGGTAGAAAAATCATCAATAAAACATCAGAAACCATAGAAAAACAATAAAAAGATAACCCAAGTAATTGAGGTTAATTAAGACAAAAGAACACACTTCAATGGAGTCCTCGAAGATTGCTGATCTGGAGGAAGAATTCTTAAAGCCCCAAGACCACATAAAGGTCTAGCAAGAGCAATGCAGTGTCATCCTCTTCAACATCATGGATGATAGATTTCCACATCACCAGTTTCCAATCTGTTGCAAGAGCACAACACTATCAAAGCTGGCAAGGGTACTTAGAGCACAAAAAGAATGCGGAGAAGGATTTACAAGAACCACGCCGCTAACTAACTTCTTATCTATAAAAGGATAGCCAGATAGATCCCAATTCACCCTTCCTTGGACTTTCATGACCACTGAGTACACCAGCTTTCAGCACTCGCATGCTATGCTGCCATGACCGTTGAGGCTACTCTTCTTCGTCAAAGATTTATCTATCTCCTTTGGTGAATCTGAAGAAGGCAGTATAATGCACATTCATATTCAAAAGCGCTAAAACAAGCAGGTGGTTTAACAAAAAGAGAGAAAATGCTCCTTCTCCTTCCAATAATTTAGGCACCATTGTAAGCACCGAACACAATCAAATGGCACATAACTCATGGCCTCAGTCCTTGATTTTTAAATACAGCTAAGGTGCAAAATGCTACCTCGAGATGTTCGTCGCTTAACACACTAAAGAAGCACGGCATTATGTACCAAATTCATCATTGCACCGCTGGAAGAGGATCTTCACCATTGTACCTATCAAAATGATGTCGGTAAGAGTTGATCATGTACAATGGGATCTTTTATGGGTTTACATCGCGATGTAGCGGAGAGTTGCTGTCCCACCCTGCAACTTCAGAAGAAAAACCAAGGTCTGTCAGACAAAGGAAAATAGGTTTTAAAGTAGTGAAGATATTTTCCAAGGATGTTTGAAAGAAGATCACTAGATTTCCTCAGCATTACCTGCATTAAATTGTACAGGCAATGGCTCTGCATATTGTAAGACAATCTTCACAGCAAAAGATCTTGAACATTGCAAGTCAGCAAGAGCTAGGCTTGCGAGAATCCCAAGAGACCAAATTGCTGAAGAGCAGTTCTGACTCGATACTGCAGCATATAAGTTCGAAAAATGAAATGTTGAACCAAATACAATGTCAGGAGTTATGTGAGAATCTTATCACCTTGACATCTAAGCAGGCATCATCAACCATTCGTTCTATTTGAGAAAGAACACCTGCATCACACAATCTGGAAGCACGAACAGATGCATTTGGGGAATCCGGATTGGTAAGATTAATTATACACCATATGGTTGCGGTTTTCAGCAAGTTATCAGTACTTTGCAAAAACTTGATTATCAAAGCCTTGGTATATCCATCCTGCTGCTGTTGGGGAAGAAGATAGCTAAGCACTGCATCTTTGTGAAGTTCCTTACCAGTTGAAATATTGCTCAGCAAGAACATACCCTACGGAATACACCAGTTATATGCAACCACTTCCAAAGATAAAAGACCCATAAGCATCAAGAAAATGTTTCAGTTTTCACATTAAAAACACAGATGCTGATGTGCTCCCCTTACATGTGAAACTTATACCCTGTTGTTTTGACAAGCATTTTTTTCATGTTTTTCTTTATATTCCTTAGAAAACTGTAATCCATATTCCAACAATAATTAGCCATTCTCCTGAAAATCACATCACTAGTCAGATAATACATCAGCGTGTTTTCCAATAAAAATACATCAGCATGCCCAGATGTATGTATTCATGAATGCTTGCATAGCACCCATTTATGTGAGCATGCCATTCCATGTACGTATAATAAACGAAAGGATGGAAAAATTCTCAGCAATGGCAAACTCCATGTATCTCCTTAGAAAATCTTCGTAAATCTATCAACAAATTGAGGACCTAGTAGCTAGAGATGTAACATTAGTAAAATTTTGAAAATTCTACAAAAATGCACTCTCCTAAGGCGTGTAAGCAGATTTTATAGTAATCGGCACTACCAGAAAAACACAAAAATCGTATAATAGCAGCATTCTGAAAGGTCATGCTACACACTCATCATATCAGCCATACGTAACTCCATGTCTGTAGACATTCAGTCAATAATCAGCTCTTTAATATTTAAGTCAATTGACTGATTATTTAATAAAACTTGATCACTCGTCACATCCCCTCACAGACTATAGTCACTATACAATGCCATACCCCCATTTTTAACTAGTACACACCATGTTTAGGGATTTGTATGCCCTCCATTTACAATCTTGTTATGTAACTAACATTTACTATAACCAAACAATTGTAAATATTATCTTCTTTGATAACTAAATAATCCCATAAATGTTTCTACTTAGTACCTTCATCATAACAATACACCAAGTTTAGTAGCAATTTAGCATAAAACCCATGTTTAGTATCGAAGATTCGCATGCATCGTGTTTAGTACATACCCCCCCCCACACACATACACACATGGATGACAATTAGAGGATAAAATTCAATTCAACAAATTAATCAAAAAAATGCAGGTGATGGGGTTGCTCCGAAGAGATGCCGACCGAACTCCGACGAAGTTGCCCTCCAATTGACACACGGAAGGAGCCCTTTGATGCACGTGGTGAAAGAGCTGGAAGCTTCCACAACCTTGAGGACTTGTGCAGGAGATTAATTCTGGAGCATCTCAAAGAGAGAAGCACAAGGCCCTTCAATGATCCAGAAGCTTCGTCTGAAGCTGCTGTTGAAGGAGCCCCGATGGGGTTACTCCTCTACAGCAGCTTGATCAGTGGAGGTAGGATGTGCTCAGGTGCTGCTGGGAAGATGGAGCGATGGTCATGGGAATGAGCCACTTGGAAGTGTGTTCGAGTCTGAGTGGTTGGACAGAGCTACCGGAATGCCACATCGAGCAACTGCTTGAACCACTAAGCTCCGTCTAGGTGACCTTCAAGTGAGGTGTACGCTCGAGCTTGGAGCTTGGCTGATGGGATAAGCACTACGAGAAAGAGGGATGGGAAGCTCCTTAACGAAGCGGTAGAGCAGAGGTAAGATCAGGCCAGATCTCATTAGAGGTGGGGAGTTATGAAAAGGTAGAAAAGAAGGTGACATGGTCAGGAAGGTGGGGAGATGTTGGTCAGACTGGGTTAGGGGTTTTGATCCTTAAAGATGACGGGGGATTTGGGGAAGAAAATGTCCACGACTCTGCAGGCCTATTTATGTCTTAAAGCAGAGACCTTGAGCCTGGTCTAATAGGCTCACTATTGGACCAACTCTTTTGGATTTCACATGACTTTCTCTAATCACTCTATTTTTGTAATCTAAGGTTGGAGTAACTATTATTCTTGTTGTGTATGTTGCTGATGTGGTTATTAATGCGGATGAAAGTACAGGGATCCTAGATCCTAGAGGCCAAGGCTTTCCTACAGAAGGTGTTTGTTATTAAGGATCTTGATCTCTTGCGATATTTTCTGACTATTGATGTGACTCATCATTTTAGAGGAAATTTTCCTTGCTCAGCCAAAACATTGTCTTGATATCATTGAAGAAGAAGGCTTACTTGGAGGTAAGCCATCATTCGTCCAGACAGTCTAAACATCATCCTACCATTGACAATGTGTTTTTTTATGACACTAAGAGGTATAGAAGTTTAATGGGAAAGCTTATGTATCTCACTATAACCAAGGCAGACATCATATGTAACGAGCAGATCCGGTCAATATATGGAGAAATCTAAATACACTCATTGTATGACGATCTTCTTATTCTCATAAAACTGAAGAGTTCACTTGAGAATGGATTTTTCTGTCTTAAAGGGACACACTGATGTTATTTCAATGCAAGCACAAACTATGCTAGTTCCCCTGAGGATATAAGATTCACCACCGACTTCTTATGTTTGTTGGAGGAAATCTCGTTACAAGGCATAGTAAGAAGCATAACGTAGTTTCCAGATTTGGTCTGAAGATAAAGTACATAGATATGGCTTAAAATCTTAAACCACCGGTATAATTAGTTGGTTTGTCTCTTTTCTGAAGGAATGTAGCATCTCAGTTAAAGTTTCGGTCCCCATTTATTGTGACAGTAAGTCTGCCATCTATATAGAATCCAATCCAGTTTTTCATGATTGAAGTGGTTTGTCATTTTATCAGAGATGTGTTTCGAGAAGGGAGAATAGCTACTTATATTTCTCCCTAACATCAATTTGATGATACCTTCACCAACGCTTTACCAAAAAGCATGTCTGAGTTCTTACCTCCTAGTTGAGCATGATCGATGGATATGCTCCAACTTGGGGACTGCGAAAATAAATGCATATTCTATTTCCAATTGTAGATCTTTAAAATATTCCTCTATAATTATAAATGGAGAGGTGGAGCATCAATGATCAATATCAATTTACTCTTTTCCTCCATTGGGGAAAATTCCATGTGAATATCATCCTAGTGGCTTGATCGATCGTCCACAACCATTATAGTGTGAGAGACTGATCAGATAACTTGTGCTAATCGATCAACCCACGATGACTTTGCATGAACAATCAAGGACAATATTTATTTGTTTCTTTTGAAACAAAACAATACTGATTTGTGAATTTAAGGAACCATTTAAGAAAACCCGTTAGTGATAAATCAAATCACTGCAGTCATCGATCAGATCATCTCCATGAAAAATCTTGGAACAACAGTCACAAGTGATTCATAATATCACCTCTTTTGTCGGTCACTTATGATCCTTGACCATACTGATGGTTACTGAAAATTAACAAGTAGAACACTAAAACAAGAAGTTCATATGATCGATCAATCTGACCAGACTGATCGATTACATGTAAAGTGTTTACTCACACTCGCTTCTATAAACAACCACATCCCTACCTCTTCTTTCCCCACTACCTTTATGGTTTTAGCTTCCTCTACTTGAACATCAAGTGTTTCTCCTCCCAAAGTATCATCATAATAGTGACCTTCTCTCGAATCAACACTAAGAACTGCCATGATGTGTGCCCTTTGATGGGCATCCCTCTTGCTTGCTAATGTTTCCCACTGACTGCCATGACTAGGCTTAGATCTCCATGACACCATCACCACCAACTCACCAACTATATTTCTCCACCCTCGATAATAGTGATACTCAAAAATCAACTCGTCCAATGACAAGCTTTTTTTAAACATGGAGAATCAATGCTGCCTACTTAATTTTTTTGTTGTATCTTGTTTATTTTTTGACTAGTACTTTATTATACGTATTTTTAACAAGGGATGACTTGGTTCATAAAAATATGCCACTTGAACTTGTAACCACCATGTAAAACTCATTTAAAAAGGGAGTTACCCTTGATATTAGAGACAGAATGAAAGATTTGAATTTACTTTTTTTCACTCATAAGCCCGATTTTGTATGGCTTGAATAACCACTTTCATTGATTTCAAAAGATAATACATGGAACCTTTACTTAGGAGGGGCATATAGCCTTAACACTAGAGTGTGGCCAACATGGCCTTGACCTAAGAAAAGATAAACTATGTACAGCCAACATGGCCTTGAAAGAAAAAGACAATGAAAGATATGAATTTTTGATAGCCAATGCTTTGTCCGCCATTCCCCTTGATTTTCTCTATTATCTACTTTCCTTTTCTGCTCCCATTCCTCCTCACACATGACTTGATGTGTACGCCCTTCCTAATCGTATGTGTGTATGTACACTCTCATCCAAGACCCTGTATAACCTACTATTTTCCCACTTTTCATCTTTCAATCTATCCACTTTCTCAATCCCCCCCTCCCCCGGGCTATCCCTATTAGAAATTGAGAATAACAGTAATTCTTGTATCTATGTTTTTTTATTACTGCTATTTGATGTGTTTCGAAAGTTGTCAATGTAAGTAGATTGAATCGGTAATAATATACCAACTACTTGAAAAAAACAATGCCTGCATCATCCATGTGGCACATATTAATATATTATCAACTCATCCAAACACATGAGGCAACTCATTGCAAATATGGAAATCTGCAGATCCTAATAATAAATAAGCAGGAAACCATCCATGTGGGGGGAATGGGCAGATTCTAAACCTGAGTGCAGACTTTAGATACAGAGCAGCGATGCATTTGTCTAGACACAGCATCTAGAATAACATTGTCTGCAAAAAGGAGATCAACGGAATCGGTACCTCCACCCACAAGATTGCGAACAAGTGCCAAAGCCTGCTCCTGGATAGAAGCTTCAGGATCTGCATATGAAATATACAAGGATACAACATAATCCAGCAATACAAGGGTTCATTTTTTCAGTTAGCCCAGCATTATTACCATTTATCAAGCTAGCAACTGTGAATTCTGACAGCTCCAACAATATCTCCTCTTTACTCGTTCTATCAGCAAGAAACAGTAGGTTTCTCAAAGCCCAAACAGCATTTAACCTGACTGAAGGATCCATAGACTTGGATAGTCTAACAAGTTCCTCGATGCCTCCAAGCTTGATGAAAACTGAATTTCGAGCGCTAAAAGTAATAAGAATATTGCATACAACACCAAGTGCTTCAACCTGTGTGATTTCATGTACAGGGCAAATTAAATACTCTGTGCATAGATGTTATTCAATTATAGAATATAAACAAATTCCCTAAAATTACTTGATAAAGATTAAAATAACATCTTGCAACATGTCTACATAAGATTATTTCAGCAAAAGAGATACAGGATAGGTAATGAGCTATATGAATTTAAAAATGTCCCGAAAGTTGTCTGGGTTCATCAACCCATTGACCTTTCTTCCGGATTACATTAAATTTTTTTATAAGTTGAATAGTTGATCAATCGTTTTAAGATATGTTTGTGTAAGGGCACCAGATTTGTGTGAGAGTACCTTAAGTTACGAGGTGAGCTTACACTTTTCCTACTTCTTAGGATTTCAGTTTGTGGGACATCAAGCCCAAGAAGATAAATCCTAATCCCCATTTTTTTAGACATCGCAATTGCAGTTTTGTGCACAAGAACTATCGCTCTTGAATATAAAGGTTCTTAGCATATAAAGGCTTAAACTAATTGGTCTGGACACATGGGTTCATTTGCGCTTGCATTGCATGGAATCACTTTCTTTTTCAAAGGGAAAAAGGGTGTATGCCCAAAAAGAATACACTCAAAACTTCATATATTCACAAGTTTAAGTATCGAATTACAAAGACCATGAATCTTTTAGGATCATGGCTAAAATCTCCCACGGCTACAAATCAGACCCTGACAACCTCCTGACTCATCCAGGTTTGACCAAGAGAATACCAAAAAGCCATTGTCCTTCCAAACAATATGCCACTGATCACAGCCATCCCCCAACAGTCTCTCAAACTGACACAAATGGAAAAACAAACGATCACTATCCTCCAAACCTTCAACACAATGCTGACAAGAACCATCTGTCCCTGAAAAAGTTTGTCATTTGAGCCACACTCTCATCTGCCTCCCACGAAGCATTAGTCCCAGTCTGTGGGTCTGATTTTACCGTGAACGGATCAAAATCAGACCACTACCAGAGAGGCGTAAACTCGTGTGAATCAGACCTCCAACCATGGCCTCAAATTTCAGCGAAATTCGGTCGAATTTCTGTCGAATATCGATATCCAGTCGAAATCGAAATTCGTCCGAAATGACCAAAATGACCGAAATATGTGGGTCCTAGTACAAAAAATGACCGAAATTTCGATCGAAATTCCATAGAAATTCGGTTTTGGTCGATACCGAAATGGTGACCGAAACCGACATTTAAGGCCTTGCCTCCAACGCCCGGGAAGTCTCTGGACGGCATCGAAATAGGGTTAGAACAAACCTTTTTTGGTGAAACGAGAGCATGGGGCCAGAAAATATCCCCACACGGTGCCCTGAGGTTGCAAGGGTGTCGCTGGTGGTCGGATCCAGTGGCCGTGTGAGGCCTAGGGCCTCTTGGCAACGCTGCTAGGGGCCTCCAGCCGTAGTTGGGGGCTGCTGTGAGATCCGACGATAGTGGGGAGGGCCCCTTGGGGCGGTGGCGGCGAGGAGAGACAATTAGGGCGGCGGTGGCGTGGAGAGACAATCAAGCACTTCATCAGGCCTTCAATCTTCCTTCGCAAACGACCATCAACAAGCGGAAATTCCAGGTACGTGACAGGTAGAATGCCTCCCGACATTGTAAGCAAGCGCCAATCTCCCGTATCTCTCCTTGTTCAAAGCCGAAGGGAATAAATGTGGATTTCTCTCTATTAATCTTCAGTCCTGAGACATCGCTGAAGATGTCTGTAATAGTTGCCGCCGTTCTCACATGCTCCACTCCTCCAGTAATGAAATCACGGTGCCGTCCGCATATTGGAGAATTGGTATGAGTGTCTTCATTCGAGTATCCTGCACATAAACCACCATATGCTGCCAGTCTCATCATCACTCCCAAAGCATCCGCCGCAATCACAAATAACAAAGGAGCAAGAGGGTAACCCTATCGAACGCCGCATTGTGGTTGGAAGTAATCACCCTCCGGTCGTCCATTCACTAAAACAGTGTAAAATGCAGTCGTAGTGCATCATTTCATTCATGGGATCCACATAGATGGGAATCCTCTCTTTTACAAGGACGCCCAAAGAAAGCATCAGTCCACTCAATCCTAAGCTTTGAAAAAATCTACCTTCCACAATATATCTTTCATATGATTCCTCTTCCAATCATGGACAATCTCGGATGTCAGCACCCAGCCATCAACCATGTATCTCCCCGGTATGAAAGCAGATAAATGATATCATTAAGCACTCCACGAAGTCTGTTGGTCAAAACTTTGGCAATGATAAATTAGATGCCATTTAAAAGTGCTATGGGCATGAAATCTTCCAAGTCAACATTGAGGAAATCTCCCTCTTGGGTAGCAAAAACAATAACACCTTGTTAATCCGATCAAAGCCATCGTTACCTTCTCTGAAATACAGCAAAACTCTCAGAACATCCTCCTTGATCAGGTCCCAAAATTCTTTGTAAAAGAATACCGGAAAACCATCCAAACCTGAAGAACCATCTGCATGCAGTTGGAAGGTTGCATTTTTAATTTCTACCTCCGTGAAAGGGATAAGAGCATCTCAGTCTGATTCGTCGATATCAATTTGACCCCCTGCCAAGCCCAACTAGAACGAGAGATTCACCTATTAAGACCATAGAAGTGTCTCTGAAGAGCAATTCCCACTTCATTGTCACCTTGCACCTCCTCCCTGCCCATATACACAAGGCCCTCTAACCTGCAAACATCTTTTCCATCCTCTTCATCAGCAACATTCAGTCCAACTATCCTAGGAAGATGTCAAAGGAAGGCCTAAGTGTGTAATCAATAGATTCCCCAATGAGGTGTATAGAAGCATCTCATATGTCAGCATCTCTTCATGCCTCGTGTCAAAAGGGACTGAAGCGGATTTGTCTCCATTAAGATTGAGCTTTGAAACATCGCCTGAGAATTCTGAAATCATAGCAATCCTTTTAGCCTTTCTCGTACCACCCGCAACAAAGGAAATAGTGTCATCTGCATATTGTAGGATTAAGATGGAAAGATAACTGTTCTTGTACCCTATACCAAAACCCCCTGAATCTTTCGAGACACCAACCTTAGTAGAGTATAACCACCAAAACAAACAGAAGAAACACCCATGGACAACCTTACCTGGCAACCTTATATAGCTGAAAAAAAATCCTCCCTTCAATTGCTTGTTTCCAAATGTTGAATAGAAACAATAGTAATACATCTCTCCACCCAAGCAATCCGCTCATTTGGGGAACCCCGACGTGAGAGAGATGTCCAAATGAATCTCCAGTCAACACAAACATATGTCATAAATAAATCCACCTTTCAAAGCATCATCTTGATCTTCTCTTCCAATCCCAAATGATCTTAGAAGTCACGACCATATTGTCCTCATATGACAACTCGAGACGAAAGCAAAATGCACGAGCGAAATGATGGATCCAATGCCATACATAAATCATAAATGACATCATTGGTTAGAACCTTTACCAATAATGACATAGACCGCATTTGACATCATAATACAATGAAAATCCCCAATCCTCTGTGCAACCTCCTTACGGTCATGTCATAACATCTCGAAAGAACGGTTAAACATCTCGAAACCAAGTTACCAAGATTGAACTCCTCCATCATTGTCATAACATCATCCTTAACCACATCTTGAAACCAAGTTACCAAGATTGAACTCCATCATTGTCATAACATCATCCTTAACCACATCCCAGAAATCCCAAAAATGGAAAATCGGAAAACCATTAATGCCAATGATATGTCATCATCATTCATATCAAAAACTACCCCGCAAACCTCACTTGGGCTAAAATAACACACTAAACCAGTGGCATGCTCTTGGGATGGCATGCTTACATCATGCCCCAACCATCTCACACGACCTTAGCGTACCCTTCATACTAACAACCCAAAAGGGACCTTGCACATGCCTGCCCCCCACTGAACTGGAATGGGTCAAATTACAATGCTTTCTACCATTGGCCACAACATGGAGAAAATGGTTATTTGCATCTCCCTCTTTCAGCTAAATCAGCCTCAAGCGTTGCCTCCACTCCATCTCCTTTTTGTCCTATTCCAAGATAATTTTATGTTGCTCCCATCTATAAACCATCTCCTCCTCCCACAACGTCCAAGCTCCTCAGTTACTCCTGTTTGGCGCAGATCTCACTCTTAAACAAAATCAGCATTTTCCTCAGAGCATGGAGCTTCAATGCCAGCTAACTCACAGCTGAGCCAGACACTTCCCGACTCCACCAGAAATCCGCGACGAGGCCTCAAAACTCCAAAATCCATGAGTGCTCGAAACGGAAGAAAGTGTCAAAGAGGCCACCCTCCTTAAACTTCCAATAAATTAACATATAATCCAACCGTGATCTGGGTAGATTCACAAATCGTAATATGGCATCCGAACCTCATGGTGATCTAGAAATGGCATTGGATCCACGAATTCAGAAGAATCTACTGAGCTTACTTTTAAAAAAATGTCTATACCTCATCTAAGTAGTGCCAACACCAATGATTACGAAGTCAGCTCCTCATGTGGTGGCAACTTTTAATGGATTATGATGCGGGTGGATCAGGACGTCATCGGGGCACCTTCTTGTTTGGAACATGGGCAACTACATTTACGGCAGAAGTTGTTAAGATAAATATCGTGTTATGTCTTTCTTATGTAATTCCTGTTTCTCTGAGTACTTATCTTGTAATTAACCCAAGGGCTATTCTCCTATATAAGAGAGGCCTCGGGTACGTCTAATGTATCGACTTTTTTTTTAAAGCAGAACGATTCGGGGGAGACACGTGGTGGTGTTCGCCCCAATTTTATTAAAAACGAGAAGAGGGAGATGGGAAGAGAGGTACAAAATGATACAAGCACCCGGGATCAAGAGGATCCCTGTCAAAATCACAGTCCACAACCCCAACAATCACACGCGACTACAGCATCACCGGAGCATCCACTCATTCAGAAGTAACTCCACATGCGCTAAAACGTTTTCCCTGTACCACCTTTGGCCCCTGAAGATCTTGGCGTTCCTAGCGAGCCATAAAGCCCAGATGCAAGCAAGGGGGCGAAGCAACTCCCATCTTTGCCGATCCGCACGAGAGCGCAAAGTGATCCAGAACGATTCGGCCGAAGAAGCGTCCACCCAAGATACATTGAGGCCCTCCCAAATGGAGGTAGAACACGGACAACAGAAGAACAGGTGTTGCAAGGTCTCCATCTCGCCGGTACACAGCACACAATCCATGGAGCCATCCCCCGATAGGAACATAGCACATCTATCTCGAGTCAGTACCCTACCGCGGCGCAGTAGCCACAAGAAAAAAGCCACCTTCTCCGGCAAGTTTAAGGTCCACAGCCATCCCAGATCATTGTAAAGTGGGGTACGATCGGAGATTGGTTGATGGGAGATGACCTTGAATGCCCGCCTCGAGGTGAAGGCGCCGTCACGCCAGATCCAGTGATCCCTTCCATTGGATGGTGTTGGCGCATCCCTAAGCTGCTGCAGGAGACGTAAGAGGTCATCGAAGCGTTCGTCGGAGAGGTTGGCCGCAAAGCAAGGGAACCAGCTGCCCCCGGCCCAAGTGGAAGCCACCGTAGCACCAGAGTTAGCCGCCAAGGCGCAGAGGCGAGGGAAGGAGCTACCGAGTGTGGCATCTCCCGCCCAAGCGTCGTGCCAAAAAAGGAAGGAGTTTCCATCACCCAGCACCCGCTTGAACAGATGAGAAAACCGCCTAGCCGCCGAGGCGATTCCCCTCCAAAAAGGCGTCCCAGAACGCGGAGCGTCTGCATCTCGCAGCATGTCCACCCCGATGGAGAGAATATCACGTAGCATAGAGGGAAAGAAGCCAGAGGCGGTACCCCAAAGCTTGCTGACCCATTTAAGCATGAGAGCATCGTTTACCAGATCCAGGCTACGAATCCCGAGCCCACCATCGCACTTCCTTTTCGCCACATCCTTCCATGCCACCAGATGGATGCCCCGCGACGCGGAGCCCCTTCTCCCCCAAAGAAATGTCCGCATAAGGCCCTCGAGCCTCCTCCTGATCCCCACCGGAATGGCCCAATTCGACAAAAAATAGATTGGAATGGCGGCCAGAACCGACCTGATGAGCACAAGACGCCCACCCCTGGAAAGCATCGCCGCACCCCAACCAGTAAGCCTTCTCTCCGCCTTATCCATGACCCTGTTCCAATGGGCCAATCTCGCCCTTCTCGCGCCCAGAGGTAGGCCCAGGTAATCGATTGGAAGAGTAGAGGGGGAGCACCCCAGAATCATGCCACAAGCCGCCGCATATCGATCATCCCAAGCGAAAGGGATCAACTTGGATTTGGAGTGGTTGATGCGTAACCCCGAGAGCTCGCTAAAGATGGCAAAGGTGACAGCCATTCCTTTAACCGCCTCCAGACCCCCCTCTATGAAGGCGATTGTGTCGTCCGCATACTGGAGTGTAGGACAGTTGTTGAAGTTACACGAGAAACCGGATGAGAAGCCCCTCGCGATCACCCGATCCGCCATTCTCGGGAGGACGTCAGCGGCAATGACGAAGAGCATGGGTGCGAGAGGGCATCCCTGCCGTACATCCCTCCTTGGTTGAAACCGGCTACCAACGAAACGTCCATTCAACATGATCGAAAAGGATGCCGTAGAAACGCATCGGCGCATCCAGGAGATCCAAATATTTGGGAATCCGCGAGCACGCAGCACAGACCAAAGGAAGCTCCAGTCCAATGAGTCATATGCCTTTGCGAAGTCGACCTTCCAAAGAAAGCCGCGTTTCTCCCGTCTCACCCAGCTTTCAACCATCTCAGATGCAAGGGCCGACACATCGGAGATCGAGCGGCCGGGGATGAATGCCACCTGTGATGGATGTATCAGAAAATCTAAAAGTACCGCCAGTCTCCTCGCAAGCACTTTCGCAACAATCAAGTATAGAGCATTCGAGATTGCAATAGGGCGATAGTCATCAATAGCAGTTGGAGATTGAGATTTCGGGATTAGAACAATAAGAGCCCTATTAATCCCATCGAAGCCAAAATTCCCCGAAGAGAATTCCACGACAACCTCCCAAACATCATGTCCCACCACATCCCAAAAATCCTTGTAGAAGGCTATAGGGAAGCCATCGGGGCCCGGCGAGGCATCGACATTGAGATCCCATACAGCAGCCTTTAATTCGTCGATGGAGAAGCCGCGTGTCAGCTCCGCACATTGCGCGGAGGAAAGGATAGGAACATCCTCCCCCAACCAGCGCCAGCGCCTAGGCAACCGAACCGAAGAGAAGTCCCTGAAGTATTCCGTCACCGCATTCCCAATCGCGTCGTCACCCACCACCTCGCGCCCCCCAACTGACATGGAGCGAACCAAATTTGACCGCTTCCTGTTTGAAGCCGTTTTGTGAAAGAAGGAGGAGTTTGCGTCGCCTTCTTTGATCCACCTCAACTTCGCACGCTGTCGCCATTCCGTGACCCTCTTCCTCTCCTCCTTCTCAACCGCAGCCATCGCCGCCGACCTGGAAGCCAACTCGTCATCACGGAGCTCCCTCAGCCCCTCCAAGGAGTCCAGCTCGTTGACGATAGCCTCCGCCTCCTTCCTTGCCGCAAGCCTAGCCTCCCGCGATCTTTTCTTGAAGTGGGACATGACGCCCCTCAGTCGCTCTAGCTTCTTGCGGAGCCTGACCACCGCCGATCGACCTTCGCAAGGTTCCGCCCAAGAGGAAGCCACCAGCACGCGGAAATCCTCCTCAAGCAACCAACATCTTTCGTACCTGAAGAGCCCTGCCCGTGGGGAAGACACTTGTGACTCCCAGACGATCGGAGAATGGTCGGAAAACGCGCGAGGACGCGAGAGGACCGACGCCAAAGGGAATAGATCCATGAAGGCCGTGGACGCGAAAAACCTATCAATGCATGATTTCGAAGAAGAGTTCCTCCATGTGAACCTGACGTCCGTCGCCGTTAAGTCCTGTAGAGCCAAGTCATTGACGAAAGCCTTGAACTCCGCCGAGCCCGGGTCCGAACCCCCCCTGAACCGGGGTCTATCCGCCGAACGGAGCGTGACATTAAAATCTCCTCCGATAAGCCAAGGCAGCCCCGCGTGGCTCACGGAGGCGTTGCGAAGCTCCTCCCAGAGCTCCTTCCTTCTCGCCGCGTCGCAAGGGCCGTAGGCGCAAGAGAGAAGGAAGGAGAGAGAGTCGTCCTTCCTGGAGAGCAGGACCGAGATGGAGTGGTTTCCCTTGACAGCAGAGACAAGGGAGAACCGAGAAGACTTCCAGGCGATAAGCACCCCTCCCGCACTCCCCGCCGCAGGGAGAGCAGAGAACTGATCAAGATCCCCTGCCCTGAGGGAGCGCCAAACATCATCGTCCAGAGAGGCCAGCTTGGTTTCTTGAAGGAGTACAGCGTCGCACCCCCATTCCTTGAATCTGGAGCCCAGGGTATTTCTCTTAGCCGCATCCCCCATCCCCCGAACGTTCCAGGAGAGGACCTTCATTTAGCAACCTCGTTGAGACCCCCTGAAGGTACCACCCCCGCCGCTTCCGCCACCGCCTCTTCGAAGGACAGGCAAGTGTGGTGCTCCCTAGACCGCGACCTCGCGGTCCGTCTTCTTCTGTAGCCTTTGCAAGATCTCTTCGACGATTCGATTGGTGGAGCCATGTCAAGGAGGGACTCCGGGTCCCCCACCGTAGTCGAAGCCCCATGAGAGCCCCCCACCACTGCCGAAGCCCCAGCCTGAGGCGCTGAAGACTCCGACCCAGCCTGATGCGCAGAAGACTCCAGGTGGTGGTCGATAGAGAAAGAGCCTGAGTGCGGTGCAAGGAGTAAAGAAGATGAAAGGAGCAGGGCGCCCTGGCCCGACTGCTGGAGAAAGTCCAGAGGGAGGCCCGAACCCGAAGGTACACCCGCCCGACCCGGGCCAGAGGATGGATCCGGCTGCGGAAGAAGGTTCAGAGGGTGGACCGAATCCAAAAGAGCACTCGCCCGACCCGGGGCAAAGGATGGATCCGCGCTGGAGAAATGAATCAGGGCTGCGTCAGCAACCCGAGGTATAGATTGACGCATGGCTCCGAATGATGATGAAGCGGCACGCCCAAGAATGGAAGCGCCAGGAGAGAAGATCCGAAAGGCAGAGGCTTGCGACCCCACCGAGAATGTCAAATCCGCATCGAAAGTCGTGCACCTACCCTCCACATCATCCCAACCGCCTGTCACGTCCCCCCGCGTACTCCCGAGGGCGGCTACCATGCAACGATGCCATGCGGTGGGATGGCCTTCACGTACATCAGGGGGAGAGCGCCTTACGTAAACATCATAGCAAGGCGCACCCTCGAGAGGCGCCCTCAGCTGCGGCGAGAATAACGATGCCACCCCCCACCGTGGCTGCGACTCCTCGGAAAACGAAACGAGGCTGTTGCCGGTCTCCCCCACCAGAGCCCGCCGCTCCGGCAGGGAGGGAGGCGGCGGAGGTTGCACCACAGAGAACTCAATTCTACAGAAGAATCTTCCCAAATTTAACACTTCAAAGAACACCTGCCCTACCGCCCTGTCCAGGAAAGCCTTGTTGCACTCCATAAGGATCTTCGTTGCCTCAGGATCATCTCCAGGTGCTAGGCCGTCGCTGGTAACGGCCATCACCTCACCCCACCTTCTTAGAGGACGCCGAAGGCAATGAACGGATCTAGATAAGAAAGGGACCCCCCTGACCTCAGCAACGCAAACCTCCAGGTTGGAGCAGGCACCGTCTGCGAAGCGCAGATCCCTCCAAACGATCCCTCCATGCGGTCCTGCTCGGATCAGTCGGGAACGCTGGTCCCCAAGAAGACCTCTAACGCCGCATCTTTTCGAACCCAGCAGGAACAGGTCTCCCGAGAAGCTCGTCCCCAGAAGCTCAAGAAGACTGTTTCCCACCTCCTCCAAGGAGAGGCACCGGTCGAGGAAGACCCCTACCAGCACCCGACCTTGGCGCGCCACACCAGCCCCCCCTTCCGAATGAGTTGCACCCCCCGCTCCCCCCGACCCCTCCATCGAGGCGCTCCCTTCGAACTGCACCCTCCGCCCCCCCCTTCCGAATGAACTGCACCCCCCGCTCCCAGAAGCACCCACCACCCTCCCAACTTCGAACTGCACCCTTGACGTGGGAGCAGCAAGCGTGGGAAAGCCATCTCTCCCTGAGCACCCGACACCTCCCGCCGAAGAACGCGGTCCTCTCCCCGCGACCACCTGCGCGAAAGACCTGGATGCAGAGCTCGAGGCAAAACCTTCTGCATGCAGCCCCCCCGAGCCAGCAGCATTCCCTCGAAGTGAATGGCCACCGAGAGAGAAACCGACAGCCCCCCGAGGTTGTGCACCACACCCCGCTTGCTTGTGCCCAAGGCCACCGCAAGAAAAGCATCGAGGCCTTGCCGCACAGACCGAAGCCAAGTGGCCCTTCACCCCACACCGCCAGCATGTGCGACCAAGCTTCTTGTGAGAGACCGCCACCCAAGCTGGATCCTTTAGAAGCTTCTCCTCCCCTTCGGCAGCCACGAACTGGGGACTGACTTCCTGTGAGGACGAAGCGAAGCCCTTCCCCTTGTCCCTCTCGGTAGGAAGAAAGTGCACGATCGCCTTCCCCGTCGTCCTTGGAATCGCCCTTGGAGTCGCCCTCTGAGTCGCCATCCGAGCCAGGCAATTACTAAACCCCTCTAATGTATCGACTTATTTTCTCCTATCATGGTATCAGAGCAACGGTCCTAGACCAGGGTCCCGGTATCCCACCCAAAACCCTAACCCTAAGCCCCCCACCCACCCCTCCACCCCCCACCCCCCCCCGGCGCCGCCACCGCCCACTCGCGAGCCCCAGCCGCTCTCCCTAGCCGCTCCAGCGGCACCCGCGCCACCCCCAGTGGTCCCGGCGGCACCCTCATCGCGCCGCTCCCTCAAGCGGCTCCGTGCTGCACCTGCGGCCTCTCGCCGCCCACCCAGCGGCTCCATGCCGCCCCAGCGGGCCCTGGCCACCCCCCCAGCAGCACCTTGTCGCCCCGAGCAGCCCCTAAGCCCCCCCACCCCCTGGCGTCGTCTTTGCCACCTCCGATCTAGGGTCGGCGCTTCAACAAGGATTAGGGATGGAGAGTGTCAAAAAAAAGGATTAGGGATGGTTGTATGAGTCTACACATACAACCTATCCCTCATATGATATTGTAGACCGCCTATTTTGTTTATCTCCGTCGGTCTGAGGCTCTTCGTCAATCATGTTAGAGAACAAGGGTGACGTCTTTACATCTTCGGTGCCTTCAAAGGCCCGACCCCAATAGTCAAAATGGACGGGACCAACTATGAACTATGGTCCATGCAGTTTCACACCCTGATGCAGTGCCATAATAAGGAGCACATCCTGACAGAATCCGAGCCAGAAGACAAGACTGGAGGGAATGTGACGTGGAAGCAAGATGATGCTTATGCCCGTATATGGCTCTCTGAGATGCTGATTATGGAGATTGCAAATGATATTGTGAATCAACCCACAACAAAGGCTATGTGGGATATACTGGCAGCTACATATGGGCAGTCGAAGAATGAGAGCAAAATTCTTCAGTTACAATTCGACATATTCTCTACCAAACAGAATGGGAAACCACTACATGCACATTTCTCTCATCTACGGGGCATGTTCGAGAGATTGCATAGCTTCATGCCGATCACTACCAGTACGGAACGACAGCAGGCATATCGAAATTCCACGATAACGGGCGTGTTTTTGTCCTCTCTTGATCCTGAGTACGATGCAGCATGTACTCAACTTATGACTGGCGAGACTATTCCACCAATGGAGGAGATGTATAAGCGATTAAGTAGGATTACTACTGCCTCGATGTCTACCGCACAGCCTACCCCTTCAGCTATGGCTGCCACTCGTGGCAGAGGAGGAGCGCCATATTTTTGGGGTCGTGGACCTCGTGGTCGAGGGGGAGGCAGACACCGTGGTTCCTGTGCTCACTGTCACCGTCCAGGCTACTCTAAGGAGACATGCTTTCACAAGCATGGATATCCAGCCTCAGCACGTGTTGCTGAGCAGACTGAGGCAACCGATGCGCCCCTCCCAGATGCTCGCTTTGATGACATCGTCTCCAAAATTCGAGAGATGATAACTATGCCTACGTCTCTGTCTCCAGGTTCTATGGATGCTGTCACTTCGGCCAGAGCGTCCTTTAGCTCATCAGGTACTCCTTATGAACTTACCAGTACTACTTGCTCGGACTTGACAGATTGGATTATGGATTCCGGGGCCTCCCATCATATGTGCGGCGATAGATTGCAGTTTACTACCTACGGAGCACTTGCACCAGGCCGATCTGTTGTCATTGCCAATGGGGTCTGATTACCCATTGTTGGTCAGGGGGAGATCACTCTGACTCCCTCTTTGAGTCTTCAGAATGTCTTACACACACATGACTTTCAGATGAACTTGTTGTCCATTAGCCAGCTTACAAAAAATTTACATTGCCGTGCCATCTTTGACCCTTCTACTTTTGTGTTTCAAGACATACTGACTGGCAGGATGATTGGAAGTGGCCGTGAGCAGAGAGGCTTGTATAAGCTTGCTATATCATCATGTGCTGGTGTTGCAACTATTCCCTCAGGATCCGTCTCTCCATTTCTTTGGCATCTTCGATTTGGCCATCTTCCTCTGCAGAAGATGTATCATGTCTTGCCGCAGATATCTACCCGTACCACATTGGATTGTGAAGCATGTCAGCTTGGGAAACAGCATCGGTCTTCGTTTCCAAGTCGTCCGAGTCATCATAGTAGTCGGTCTTTTGATCTGTTTCACTTTGATATTTGGGGTCCGAGTCGTGTCCCTGATCTTCAGGGACATCGTTATTATATGGTTATTGTTGGGAAAAGATACTTCGATAATGATTCAGAAAAACCCTAGGCTCTCTTATATAGGGAGAGACCTTAAGGGTAAATTACAAAGAGGTCTAAATAAGATAAAGAAATAATGAAAAGATACATAAAGAGATAATAATACTACGAACTATCTCTACACTCCCCCTCAAGGTGGAGCATAGATATCTATCATGCTCAGCTTGGATGAACATCTCTGAAACGGTCCTCTGAGCAGTGGCTTCGTGAATATGTCTGCAGTCTGATCTCCTGAGCTCACATGTGCAGTAGATACCAATCCTCTCTGGATCAAATCTCTAGTGTAATGGCAGTCCACTTCAATATGCTTGGTCCTTTCATGGAAAGCTGGATTGTTGGCAATGAATAATGCTGCCTGGTTGTCACACTGAAGCTTCATAGGCAGGGGTACAACTACATGCAAATCTTCTAGTACGGACCGAACCCACATCATTTCCGTGCTGGCTTGAGCCATGGCCCTGTATTCGGATTCGGCACTTGACCTTGCCACAACAGTCTGTTTCTTACTTTTCCAAGAAACCAGAGAGTCTCCAACAAACACTGCAAACCCTGAGGTTGACTTTCGATCCTTAGGGCATCCTGCATAATCTGCGTCTGCACACACTGAGATGGATAAGTCTGTGCCCTTTCTGAATAGCAGCCCTGACCCTGGAGACGACTTCAGATACCTCAGTATCATGTGTATGGCATCCATGTGAACTTGTCTTGGCTGCTCCATAAACTGACTCACCCTGCTAACTGCAAATGCAATGTCTGGACGAGTTATAGTAATGCAGAGGAGTTTTCCCACCATTTCTCTATATCTCCTCTTATCTACCTCATCAGTATCATCATCATACAACCTCATGCTAGGGTCCATGGGAATACTAGATGGTTTGCATCCATCCATGCCAGTCTCAATCAGGAATTCTGTAATGTACTTCCTTTGGGTCATCACCAGGCCCTGTGCATTCCTTGCAAATTCCAACCCCAGAAAATATCTTAGGGTTCCAAGATCCTTAGTAACAAACTGACAGCCTAGGAATGCCTTCGTCCTTTCTATGCCCTGAGCATCATCTCCTGTCACAAGAATATCATCCACATAGACCATAATGACAGCCGTACCTGCCGATGACTTCTGGACGAACAACGAGAGATCGGCATTTGACCTCTTGAATCCCTGTTGCTCAATAAGGTTGGACAGCTTCTGGAACCATGCTCTCGGACTCTGTTTGAGGCCATATATCGCCTTGTGAAGTCTACAGACCATCTGCTTCTCCCCCTCAGCAGTAAACCCAGGTGGCTGCTGCATGTAGACTTCCTCTTGTAAGTCCCCGTACAGAAAAGCATTCTTGACATCTAGTTGAGATATACTCCAGTCACGAACCACAGCAACAGATAATAGAATACGAAGTGTAGAGTGTCTCACCACTGGAGAGAATGTATCCATGTAATCCACGCCGTAGGTTTGTGTAAACCCACGTGCGACCAAGCGTGCTTTGTACCGATCCAATGTGCCATCTACATGATATTTAATTGTGAAGACCCACTTACAGCTCACAACGGAGGCATCAGAAGGTGCAGGGACCAAAGACCATGTGCCACGAGACTGTAAGGCCTGCATTTCTTCTTCCATAGCCAACCTCCAGCAATCATTCTTCAAAGCTTCCTGGTAGTTCCGTGGTATATCCACGGAAGACAATGCTGTGGCAAACCTCTGAAAATCACCAGTGAGACGATGAAAGGAAACCTGTGAAGCAAATGGATACGAGGCACATTGTCGCCTCTGCTTCCGAATAGCAATCGGAACATCAAGATCATCATTTGGTGTACTGGATGGGCTAGTGTCGTCCTGTACTGTAGAGTCCTACACATGTACTAAACCTGACCCGTCAGTAGTAATGCCGTCTGAACATACCTGAGGCGTGATGATTGGCGGATGTGTAGTCTGAGCAGGACCTGTCCGACGCGTATAGAATTTTGGTAGCGGTGAAATGATAGGCCGTGGGCTGGGTGGTGGAGGAGGTGGTGGCGTGGGTGCTGGTGTGGGTACGGGCAAAGGGGACGACTCAGGTGAATTCCATGTAGGTGGTGGAGGAACATAGACATCATCAGTGGTAGTGGATGGTACCATTCTGTCACCTGCAGGAGAGAAATACATGACAGACTCAAAGAAAGTGACATCAGCACTCACAAAGTACCTATTAGTCGTAGGATCATAACACCGGTAGCCCTTCTGAGTCCTGGAATAACCAACAAATACGCACTTGACTGCTCTAGGAGAGAGTTTGTCAAGTCCGGGAGAAAGACGATGAACAAACGCCACAGTACCAAAGACACGTGGAGTCAGTGAGAACAACTCCTTGTCTGGAAAAAATAAGAGATATAGGTATCTTCTCACCAAGAACTGAGGACGGCATTCGATTGACCAGGTAACATGCAGTAAGAACAGCATCGCCCCAGAATGAAATAGGAGCACAACTCTGAATCAACAGTGTTCGAGTAATATCCAAGAGATGGCGATGCTTTCTTTCCGCCACACCATTTTGCTGTGAAGTATATGCACACGTGGTTTGGTGAATAATACCCTTTGACGAAAGAAACTGAGAAAGTGAGCGTGTACAAAATTCTAGGGCATTACCCGTCCGAACATATTTGACTGAGGAAGAGAAAACATTGTGCATTTCATTAATCAAATTCTTGATGACATCTCCTGCTTCAGATTTATTCTTCAAAAGAAAGACCCATGACACACGAGAAAAATCATCCACTACCACAAGATAAAACCTGTGCCCCTGATGATCGGGAACACGACTCGGACCCCATATATCTATATGTAACAACTCAAATGGGGAGCTACTGCTCCGACTCTGACGACTGGGAAAGCTCGACCTATGATGCTTTCCCAACTGACATGCTTCACAACGAAAAGACGAACTAGGAGAGATCTGTGGCAGAAGATGACGCATTTTCTGGAGCGGTAGGTGACCAAACCGGAGATGCCAGATGTACGGAGAGACTGGTCCGGCAGAGTGAGAAGAGATGCCAGCATAGGAATTCTGAACCAGCCGATATAAACCATTCTGCTCAGAGCCACAGCCAATCACCTTGCCCGTGAGTATGTCCTGAAAAATGAGAGAAGACGGGTCAAATATAGCACGACAATTTAGATCCTTCGTAATCTGACTAATAGAAAGCAAATTCATTGAAAACTCCGGAGCATGTAGGACATTCTGTAGCTGCATAGTGGAGGATAGGAAGACCTCCCCCTGTCCAACAAGGGGCGAATGAGTACCATCTGCTATCTGTACTGATCGGCCGGGCGGAATGTCTCTATAGGCCTGTAATCTACGTCTATCTCGGCAGAGATGATGTGTTGCTCCGGAATCTATAACCCAGTCAGATATATCATGAGGTGGTATGAATATAGTAAATCTACCTGAGGTACTAGCAGCGGCTGATGAACTGGCAGAGGCAGTAGCAGCAATATCTGGAGAACCACTAGACGAATCACCAGATGAAGGTGGCATAATATCTCTGAGACGGGCCACAAGTTCCTCAAATCGATTATCTGCAGTAGACGGTGATGGAGACTGTGAGTGCTCTGCAACACGTGCCGATGCGGGGAACCCATGCTTAGAATAGCATGTCTCTTCTGAGTGTCCTGTGCGGTGACAATAAGAGCATGTCTGACTGAAGCGACCACCCCTACCCTGGGGTCCACGGCCACGACCAGAAGGCAGTCCACCTCTCCCACGCGAGACTGCCATCGCTGATGGAGGTGGAGTAGAAGAGCTGGAGGGAACTGGAATGCGACTGAGCCTTCTGTATACGTCCTCCATTGGAGGAATAACTGCATCAGCTAGAATCTGAGACCGAGCGGCATCATACTCAGGATCAAGAGCCGCAAGCAGAACACCCACCATGGTGGCGTTCCAAAACACCTTCTGTTGTTCAGGAGTAGCAGTGAGAGGAATTGTACTGTATAACTTCTCAAACATCCCTCTTAGGGATGTGTATAGGGAATGGAGGGGTCTGCCGCTCTGCTTCATGGTGAAAATGTCATGCTGAAGCTGCAACATCTTTGTCTCATTTCGCACCTGTGTGAATATGTAGCGGCAAGAATGTCCCACATCGCCTTGGCAGTGGGCTGATGGAGAACGTCATTAGCAATCTCCGTCGTCAATGTACCAGACAACCAGACCTTCGCGTAGGAGTCATCCGCCTCCCATGAGGCATATATCCCTGTCTTCTCTGCGGGCTCATCCTCGGTAAGAATGTGTTTCTTACCATTCGACTTCATGAGGCTCATGAACTGCATAGCCCAGAGCTCATAGTTAGACCCGTCCATCTTCACTATTGGCGCAGGACCTTTGAATGCGTCGGTGGAGGGCATATCGACCTTTGATTCTGACATACTGTCGCTGGAGAAGAACTAGGGTTTGTAGACAAGATAATAAACGTCTACACCAACTGCATCGGATTTGAGTGCGTATGTAGACGTTACGCACTCAAATCCATGTATCAACTGAGGAGACTAGGGCACGCCTTGGACAAGGCCTATAGCCCTCGCAACTGCAACGGAGAAGCGCCTACGAAGCGGTGGCGCTCTAGGGACGCCGCAGCGTCGAACGGCGGCAGCAAGGAGATGTCGCTGGAAGATGCGGCAGTGGCCTGGGTACCGCTGGGTACCCCTGGGAACCGCCTGGAGATGGACTGGCGGTGAGGAGGGGCCGCTGCGGAGAGAAGTGACGGTGGAGAGGTACCGCGGCGGCGGAAGAGAGGGCAGGCGGCGGCGATCAAGGGCAGGCGGCAGCGATCGGTGCCGCGAAAAGAAGATGAGGGCGGCGTGTGGGGAAAGGCGACGGGTGGTGAGAGCCCTAGGGTGGCTCTGATACCATGTTGGGAAAAGATACTTCGATAATGATTCAGAAAAACCCTAGGCTCTCTTATATAGGGAGAGACCTTAAGGGTAAATTACAAAGAGGTCTAAATAAGATAAAGAAATAATGAAAAGATACATAAAGAGATAATAATACTACGAACTATCTCTATTGTTGATGATTTTTCCAGATTATCTTGGGTGTTCTTGTTGAAACAAAAATCTGAAGCTGGTGCTATTATTCGAAAATTTATTCTTGAAGTTAATAATATCTTCTCTACCAATGTCAAAGTAATTCGCACGGATAATGCTTTGGAATTTTCAACATTACATTTGTCCGATTTTCTCAATTCACATGGCATTGTTCATCAAACTTCTTGTAGTTACACTTCGCAACAAAATGGTGTGGCGGAACGCAAACATTGCCATCTTCTTGATGTCACATGAATGTTGTTGATCCATAGTCGTGCCCCTCATTCCTTTTGGGGGGATGATGTTCTTACTGCATGCTACTTGGTGAATCGTATGCTGTCTACTGTTCTTGGAGAGAAGGTTCCCTTCTTGATTGTGTTTCCCGAGAAGAGCCTATTCTCCCTCACACCTCGAGTCTTTGGGTTTGTGGCGTTTGTGCATAATTGTACCCCTGGTCGTGATAAGCTCTCTCCAAGAGCTATCAAATGTGTGTTTGTTGGGTACTTACGTACTCAAAAAGAGTATAGATGTTATGATCCGGTGAGTAGGAGATATTATGTAAGTACTGATGTCACTTTCTTTGAGTCTATCATGTACTTCTCTCCTACAGGTGACAGGTCAATAACAATGCGGACGATATTGTTGTTCCTCCACCTCCATCTCTCACACCAGTTGAACCTGAGCAACCTTTACCTCCACCACCACCACTAACTGAGCCAAGATTCTTACCCATTGTTTACACTCGCAGGTCTTCTACTAGCTCTTCTGCTCATCAGCCGTCCACATCATCCAGCACGCCTCAGGTATGTCATGATAACATTATCTCTATTGATGGCACTGGAGTTATACATCATACACAAGATGACTCTGCAGTAGAGGACATCGAGGAGGCCGATCTGGATGTTCCTATTGCGCTGAGGAAGCCACGACGTCAATGTGCCAAATACCCACTTGCGGCACATGTCTCTTTGGATCATCTTTCTAATGAGTACATGAAGTTTGTTGTTGGTCTTTCTGTGGTTACTATACCCCGAACATATATGGAGGCTTTACAGGACAACAGGTGGCGTCAGGCCATGGAAGAAGAAATGGCAGCCTTAATATCTCGCAGGACATGGACTATGATTCCGCCTCCACGTGGTGCTTCGATTGTAAGCTGCAAATGGATATTCTCCATTAAGCAAAATGCAGATGGGAGTGTGGATCGCTACAAGGCAAGATTGGTGGCACATGGCTTTACCCAGACATACAGGGTGGATTATCAGGACACGTTTTCTCCAGTGGCGAGGCACTCGATGCTTCGGATCTTACTCGCAACTGCAATCTCACGGGACTGGCCGGTATTTCAGCTTGATGTGAAGAATGCATTTCTCTATGGAGATCTCCAGGAGGAAGTCTACATGCAACAACCATCTGGGTTTGCTGTTGAGGGGGAGTCCCAGAAGGTATGCAGGCTACATAAGACCATTTATGGTCTAAAGCAGAGTCCTAGAGCTTGGTACCAAAAGCTGTCAGAATTAATTGAGCAACAGGGATTTAAGAGGTCAACTGCGGACCACTCACTTTTTGTTAGGAAGACACAGAGAGGTATGGTTGCCATTCTTGTCTATGTAGATGACATTATTGTGACAGGAGATGATGCTCAAGGCATTCAGATAGCCAAGAAGTTCCTAGGTAAAGAGTTTGTGACCAAGGATCTTGGCACTCTTCGCTACTTCCTGGGGTTAGAGTTTGCCAGGAATCATCGTGGTCTAGTGATGACCCAGAGAAAGTTTGTCATGGATCTCCTTTCTGAGACAGGTATGACTGGATGCAAGCCGGCTACAACTCCTATGGATCCAAGTATGAAATTATATGATGACGATACTGAAGAAGTTGATAGCAGGAGGTACAGAGAACTTGTTGGGAAGCTTCTATATGTTACTATCACCAGGCCAGGTATTATGTTTGCAGTAAGCAAGGTCAGCCAATTCATGGAGCGACCCAGAAAGGCACACATGGATGCTATCTATATGATTTTGAGATATCTGAAGAACTCACCTGGTTCGGGACTCTTATTCAGTAGGGATGCGTCCTTGGAGGTAACAACTTGTGCAGACGCTGACTATACAGGATGCCCCACGGACAGGAAGTCTACTTCAGGGATTGCAGTTTTTGTTGGACACGCACTTGTCTCATGGAAAAGCAAGAAGCATTCAGTAGTTGCTAGATCAAGTGCAGAATCTGAATACAGAGCCATGGCCCAAGGAAGTGCAGAGATGATGTGGGTTAGATCGGTGTTGACTGATCTTACCATAGAAGTTCCTCTTCCTATGCAACTATTATGTGATAATCAAGCTGCATTATTCATTGCGAATAATCCTGCATTCCATGAACGAACAAAGCATATTGAGGTGGACTGCCATTACACTCGAAATTTGATACAGAAAGGACTCATATCTACCTCTCTTGTGTCTACAGGAGATTAGACGGCAGATATCTTCACCAAGGTTCTATCTCGAAGTCCTTTTCAGAAGTGTTGGTCCAAGCTGAGCATCATAGATATATATGCTCCAGCTTGAGGGAGAGTGTTAAGATAAATATCGTGTTATGTCTTTCTTATGTAATTCTTGTTTCTCTGAGTACTTATCTTGTAATTAACCTAAGGGCTATTCTCCTATATAAAAGAGCCCTTGGTACGTCTAATGTATCGAGTTATTTTCTCCTATCAGAAGTAATAGATAAAGGTTATGTATGTCCATCCAAGCCTCAGTATAACAATGAATAATGATAAGTTCACTGAATTTCTCCTCAAGGGAGATTCCTTGATAACCTCTCTTTGAAGGGAGAGGTGACAAAAGAAAGCGGCAACCCTACTCAGACTTCCAACAAATTGGCATATAATCTGACTATGATCTGGGTAGATTCACATATCATAATATGGCTTCCAAACCTCAAAGTGTTCTAGAAATGGAATTGGATCCACGAATTCAGAAGAACGTAATGAGTTTACTTTTAAAAAATTGTACATACTTCATCTAAGTGGTGCCAACACCAATGACTACATCCAGGAAGTCAGCCCCTCAGATAGTGGCAACTTTTATGGATTATGATGGGGATGGATCCGGAGTCATTGGGGCACCTTCTAGTTTGGCACATCTGAGTTACCTTTGCGGTTGAAGTAATAGAGAAAGGTTACGTCCGTTAAAGCCCCAATATAACAATGGATTATGATAATTTCGATGAATTTCTCCTCAACGGAGCTTCTGTTGTTGGGAAAAATGAATAACCTGTTTATTCCATAAGCCCTAGGCTCTCTTATATAGGAGAGTAGCCTATAAGTAAATTACATAAAGCATACAACTAAAAATAAAAATAACAAAGAGGTACAGACACTACTCTATATGCGTCAACACTCCCCCTCAAGATGGAGCATAGATATCAATCATGCTCAGCTTGGACGCACACTTCTGGAATAAGCCTCGAAGTAATGCCTTGGTGAATATATCAGCAGTCTGATTCTCTGAGGTGACATGAGATGTAGCAATGAACCCCTTCTGAATCATGTCACGTATGTAGTGACAGTCAACCTCGATATGCTTGGTCCTCTCATGGAATGCTGGGTTGTTTGCAATGAACAAAGCTGCCTGATTATCACATTCCAACTTCATAGGAAGTGGTATATCAAGACATAGATCTGTAAGTAGAGCTTTCACCCACATCATTTCTGTGCTAGCCTGGGCCATAGCCCTGTATTCAGATTCAGCACTGGATCTAGCTACCACTGTCTGTTTCTTGCTCCTCCACGAGACTAGAGCATCTCCAACATAGACTGCAAATCCTGAGGTGGACTTCCTGTCCTTGGGGCATCCTGCATAGTCTGCATCAGCACACGTTGTGATAAAGATCTCATTTCCCTTCTTAAATAGCAAGCCTGCACCTGGAGATGATTTTAGATATCTCAGAATCATGTGTATTGCATCCATATGGACCTGACGTGGTTGCTCCATGAACTGGCTCACGCGACTCACTGCAAATGATATATCAGGTCTAGTGATCGTGACATACAGTAGTTTGCCTACCAGTTCTTTGTACCTTCTCCTGTCCACCTCCTATGTGTCATCATCATAGAGCTTCATGCTGGGATCCATTGGTGTCATTGCAGGCCGACACCCAAGCATACCTGTTTCATTCAATAGATCTGTAACATATTTCCTCTGCGACATTACTAATCCATATGGATTTCTAGCAAACTGCAGCCCCAGAAAATATCTAAGGACTCCCAAGTCCTTGGTGACAAATTCGGTTCCCAGTCTTTCTTTTGCCTGCTTTATTTCCTGCTCATCATCTCCTGTAATCAAGATGTCATCAACATAAACCATGATTACAATGATACCTCTAGCAGTCTTCTGTACAAACAAGGAATGATCAGCATTGGAGCGTTTGTATCCTTGTTTCTCGAAGAGATCTGAGAGCTTCTGAAACCATGCTCTGGGTCTCTGCTTAAGGCCATAGATAGCCTTATGTAACCTGCATACCTTGGAACACTCCCCCTCAACAGCAAAACCAGGTGGTTGTTGCATATAAACTTCTTCCTGCAAATCTCCATATAGGAATGCATTCTTCACGTCCAACTGATGAAGCGGCCAATCTCGAGCAACAGCAACTGACAACAAGATCCGTAGAGTGGAATGACGTGCCACAGGCGAGAATGTGTCAAGGTAATCTAACCCATATGTCTGTGTAAAGCCACGTGCAACCAGATGCGCCTTGTACCTGTCAATAGAGCCATATGCATTGTGCTTCACTGTAAACACCCACTTGCAGCTCACTGGGTTCACATCTGGAGGTATAGGAACCAAACTCCAAGTTCCTCTGGACTGAAGTGCCGCCATTTCTTCTTCCATTGCTAGCCGCCATCTACTATCCTGCAGAGCATCATGATGATTCCGTGGAATATCTATAGCTGAAAGTGCCACAACAAATGACCTAAAAGCTCCAAATAGCCTCTCAAAAGACACGGATGCTGATAATGGATATTTAGCACAGCTCCTCTTTGACTTCCGTAGAGCAATGGGAACATCCAAATCAGTTGTAGTCTCCTCTGGCTCCTGCACCATATCCTGCTCAGAAATGTCGTCAGATCTATCAACAGTAATATTTTCATTACATACCATAGGCGAGCTAGTGGACGAGTCATGACCATGAGCGGGAGGAGGCCTGCGGGTATAATGGAACGGTAGCGGTGAGATAGATGGTGGTTGTGGTGGTGATGGCATATGAGGTGGTGGTGGTGGTGACGGCATCTGAGGTGGTGGTGTCATGTATATGGCATCAGGAGGTATAGGTGGTAGCTGCTTGTCTCCTGAGGCTGAAAAATACATAACAGATTCAAAAAATGTAACATCTGCACTGATCATATACCGCCGACGCAGAGGATCAAAGCACTTGTGCCCCTTTTGAGTTCTGGAGTACCCAACAAAGACACACTTGGCAGCCCTAGGAGAGAGCTTGTCAGTACCAGGCGACAACTGATGGACAAATGCAACCGACCCAAACACACGAGGAGTAAGAGTGAACAGATCCTTGCCAGGATGAATGAGTGAAAACGGAATCTGTTTATTCAAGACAGACGAAGGCATACGGTTGATTAGGTAACATGCAGTGAGAACTGCATCACCCCAGTAGGAGTAGGGAACATGACTCTGTATAAGGAGTGATCTTGTGACATCAAGAAGGTGACGGTGTTTTCTTTCAGCAATCCCATTCTGTTGAGATGTATGAGCACAAGATGTTTGGTGAATAATACCTTTTGAGGAGTAGTAATTGGCAAGAATATTGGTGCATAACTCTAAAGCATTATCACTTCTCATAAGCTTCACAGATGTGGAGAAAATATTTTGTATTTCATTCAGAAAATGGATAATGATATTTCCTGCTTCAGATTTATTTTTCATCAGAAACACCCATGACACTCTAGAGAAATCATCCATATATACTATATAAAATCTGTGCCCCTGATGATCAGGTACACGACTCGGACCCCAGACATCAATATGAAATAACTCAAACTTGGAGGTACTACTCCGACCTGGACGACTGGGAAAGGACGACCTGTGATACTTTCCCAATTGACACACCTCACACTGAATAGGTGTGTGAGGGAGACCATAGGGTAAAACTTGACGCAACTTCTGAAGCAGTAAATGACCAAAACGCATATGCCATAATAAGGTTGATACTTGTCCAGAAGGAGAGGATGAGGATCCAGCAAAGGGAGTCTGATTCAGGCGGTAGAGACCTCCTTGCTCATAGCCACGATCAATCACGTTTCCCGTATGGATGTCCTGAAAAATCAAAGAAGATGGATCAAAAATTGCTCGACAATGTAGGTCCTTCATAATCTGACTAATTGACAACAAATTCATTGAAAAATCAGGTGCATGTAGCACATTCTTGAGCTGCATAGAAGATGTCAATCTTATCTCCCCCTGACCAATGATGGGGGAATGGGTGCCATTGGCAATCACTACTGTCCGACCTGGAGGGATCTGAGTGTATCCTGAAAGTAGACTCTGGTCGCCACATAGGTGATGTGTAGCGCCCGAGTCCATAATCCATGGTAATGTATCTGATCTACTACTGTTCAGTGCAAGTATACTACCTAAGGTACTGGTAGAAGCGGAGGCAGAAGCAGCGGCATCAGATTGAAGCTCTGTAGTCGGTGCTGGACCAGATGGTGGAATAATGCCCCTCAGACGGGCAACTAGATCGTCGAACCGTTGATCTAAAGTAGCAGCAGATGGAGGCTCAATCTGCTCAGTAGCTCGTGGGATGCAGGAAATCCATGCTTCGAGTAGCATGTGTCTTCATTGTGTCCAACTCTGTGACAGTAGGTGCATGTCGGTCTAGTGCGGCCACCTCTTCCACGAGGTCCACGTCCACGACCCTATTGATGAAATCCGCGACCTCTGTTGGCTGCCATGGCTGAAGAATTCTGACTAGGGGCTGTGGAAGGAACTGTGATCCGACTCATTCTATGGAAAGCTTCCTCCATGGGAGGAATAGTAGAATCGGCCAAAATCTGAGATCGTGCCGCCTCATACTCATGATCAAGCGCCGCTAGGAACACGCCCACCATAGTCGTGTTCCTATATGTCTTCTGTTGTTCAGGCGTGGCTGTCAGGGGCATGAAGCTATAGAGCTTCTCGAACATCCCTCTCTGTGATGTATAGAGAGAATGTAGAGGGCGACCATTCTGCTTGATAGTGAAGATATCATGCTGGAGTTGCAGAATCTGTCTCATTCTTCGCCTGGGAATACGTGGCCGCCAGGATGTCCCACATATCTTTGGTTGTGGGTTGATGTAGGATGTCATTAGCTATCTCAATCACCAGTATACCGGACAGCCATATTTTGGCATATGCATCATCCGCCTCCCAAGAGGCATTGGCTCCAGTCTTCTCAGCAGGCTATGGTTGGGTAAGAATGTGCTTCTTACCCGTTGACTTCATCATGCTCATGAACTGCATTGCCCACAGTTCATAGTTTGTACCGTCCATCTTGACAATAGGCGCTGGACCACGAAAGGAGCCAATAGAGGGGATATCTGCCTTGCTTTCTGACATACTGGAGATGGAAGACTGGAGCGACTGACAGAGGATGAGATTTGTCTACAATGACATAGACGGGCTTAGTTGCATGTGTAGACCTCAAGCAACTAACCCCATGCAGATGAAGTGTGTGTGCCCTAAGACTTAGGGCTTAATACACGTACACGCGTGCAAGGAGCACGCGCACACGCAATTGGAGATGCGCGTTAGATCACTTGGAGATGCACAGAGATGCGCTGGAGATGCGCTGGAGATGCACTGGAGATGCACAAAGATGCACTGGACACGCACAGGTGCAGGCGATGCACGGCTGGAGGCTTGCGCACTTGCGCAGGAAGGCGCACAGGTGCACTAGCGTGCAGGCTACGCGCAGAGGGACTGCTGGAAGGCGCACGCTCGCGCACAGGATGGTGCACAGCGCGCAGAGGAGCCGCTGTGCTACGCGCACAGGTGCACGCGCACTGGAGCAGCGGCGTTGGAGCAGCGGCGCTGGAGCGGCAATGGCAGTGCACGCTAGAGCGGCGATGGCGATGGCGATCGCCGATGAGATGAGATGGAGAGAGAAGAGAGGCGGGCGGGTGGGGTGGGCTAGGGTTAGGGTTTCGAGAACTCCGGTCTAGGACCGTCGCACTGATACCATGTTGGGAAAAACGAATAACCTGTTTATTCCATAAGCCCTAGGCTCTCTTATATAGGAGAGTAGCCTATGGGTAAATTACATAAAGCATACAACTAAAAATAAAAATAACGAAGAGGTACAGACACTACTCTATATGCGTCAACATCTGTGATGACCTTTCTACCTTTGAAGGGAGAGGTGATCCTCTGTTTAATTAGTAAGCAACAATGAATCAGGCATCTACTCGTATAAAGGCAGGGTTTTTGGTGTACCTGTGGTTTTTTTATTACTAACTTAGATGGGAGGACAAGTTGCCTGTAGGTTTAGGAAGGGACTTGTAATTTGGGTACAGGCTTTGCTATCCATGTGATTTCTGCATTACTGAAACAAATGAAGAGCATTGATTAAAGTAGTCACCAGACACTTGTAATGAAGTAGAATAGTCAATGAATTGGTTGAGACAGTATTCATGTGAGACCGCATTCAACTCAACATGCATGTAGATAGTTAACAGAGAGATTCATTATTGTAAAGCCATCTAGGATATGTGTAACTAATATAGACAAACAAAAACAGTCTTTGCAACAGCAACTAGACAAAAATAAAACCTTGTTAGCGCCAGGATACTATAAAACCACAGTTTTTTATATCGCAAATATAATTTCTGCAGAAGCTTCTCAAGCATAAAAAATATTTTGACACGATTCTCTATGCAGATGGATCACTAATAGCTTATGATTTATGAAATACCCAGTTGGGTTACTCAAAATATATACGCATATCTTTTACCTACAAGATCTAGAGTAGCTTTATGAAACTTCTAATCTATACAACAAAATCACACCACTTCATCTGACAACAGTATAGATGGGAATTAATGAAAATGCAGGTGATCAGGGTTTACCTGTACGAAAGTAGAGTCATCTTGCAAAAGCTGAATCAAGGGGATGACCAGCGATTCTCTAGCAAAATGGCCTGCACTAAGGTTCTGCATTTGAATCTCATTAGCCCTTTATATGCAAAAAAAACTGTTAATTTTTTTTTGAGGTGTCATTGATTACAAACCTTAACTGAACGAGTGACGCTCTTCAAACATGCACAAGCAGCAACACGCACATCAGGAGAATCACATTTGAGTGACTATAACATAATCAAATACCTGAGACAATGATTTTAAACAAGAAAAATTATGTTTAATACAATAATGTGCATGACACTACTCTTCTACAATAATGTAGCGGACCCTACTCATAGTGGGAGAAGGCTTAGAACTTTTACAATAATGTGCATGACAAAACAAAATTACTCTTCTACACTGCCAAACAAGAGGATTAACCAAACACATGTTAGACATCAAAACCAAAAACATGTTAGGTTTTGCCTTTTTTGCAAAAAAAAAACAGTGCTGGATTTTGTTCTGATGAATGGGTATTCGGCACAGGAAATTGATCATAGTTCCCAAATTCAGCAAAGAATTGGATCAGGGAAAAAACTTGAAACTTCATTGGACAACAGCACAGGAATGCGTTCTCCTTAAAATATGTTAGAAAATAAGAAGCGGAAGCAGAAACGATAAACATAGCATAAACAAGAAAGATAAATATGGGAACACCATGATTTTACATGGAACCCTACTCCGCGAGGAGCGGGATGAAACCACGGGAGAAGCCCTCAAAGGGGCGGATATTCTATTGACTTTCTCAATGGATACATGAGCTCTGAGGCTCCTTATATAGCCTCTCCAGAGCCTCCAAGTCCCACCACTGGACGATGTGGGACTAAACACTGGATGGGGTAAATGGATCTCCTCCAGGATCCATTTACCCTGCTACAACACAATACTACAATAGGCGTATACAATTTATACTCCCAACACTCCCCCTCAAGCTGGAGCATGCAATGCTCGGCTTGGACAAACATAAAGAGACTCAACTCAACGCTACAGGACACTACTGACAATATCAACCCAACGCGCACATTGCTGCAGTCGAGGACGTTGCTTCTCATGCCGTACAGGTGAGAGGTGAGGAGGACGAGCGGGCTGCAGTGTGAGTCAACTGAAGACTCGGAATTTGACCATCGAGTCTAAACTTGTGCCTGAAGTCTCCTCGTCGGAGAACTGGGTCTCTCCCAACACTCCCCCTCAAGCTGGAGCATGCAATGCTCAGCTTGGACAAACATAAAGAGACTCAACTCAACGCTACAGGACACTACGGACAATATCAACCCAACGCGCACATTGCTGCAGTCGAGGACGTTGCTTCTCATGCCGTACAGGTGATGAGGACGAGCGGGTTGCAGTGTGAGTCAACTGAAGACTCGGAATCTGACCATCGAGTCTAAACTTGCGCCTGAAGTCTCCTCGTCGGAGAACTGGGTCTCTCCCATCTGGCTCAGAGAATGGTGCACTGCTCTGGTGTACCTATGATACCACACGAAAACCCTTGCCCTCAAGGGAATGGTCCTCTGCTCTGAAGTCCCTATGGCTCATATGAAAACTATGGCCGAACAACAAATGATGGGGACCACGAAACAAAAGATGGCAACATATGCTCATCTGAAATTGACCGCGTCCATGTGCGTGTCTGAAACTGGAGACTCGGAAACAATGATCGTCGAGTCTGAAACCGAACTGTAGAGTCTGATCATCTGGCTGGTCTAGAGATTGATATCTGGATTCTGGAAAATCTGGATCTGACTCGGACCTGTGACTCTACACATATATACTCCCCCTTTCTCCCATACTTATCGGAAAATGACATCGACCAAGTTGGGAGAAGACATAATAATGGGGGAAACAGAACATGAAATTTACGGCTTTCCATTTTTTTTAAGCCGTCATCCTTTTTTTTAAACACATTTTTTAAAGCTGTTTCATTTTTTTTCGGCTTTCAATCATTTTTTTTGGAAATGCGTGCGGCTCTTTTTTTTCATTGCACGCGCCCCTTTTTTTTCCTTACCAAACCACGGCCCATCACATGGCATACAATAGCAGCCCCCCTTTTTTTTCAAATAGGGCCCAACTTTGGGCTCAAAGACATGCATATATATTTTTTTAATAGACCATCGGGCCCCTAGGGCCCATTTAAGAGAACGTGCCCCCACCTTTAGGGTTCCCCCGTGCGGAAACCCATCAAACCACATGTGCCGCCGCCCCTGGAACGGGGATCATCTGCTCTTGCGGCAAGGGCACGCCGCCTGGAAGACGCAAGCCCGCGCGTTGGAGGAGCGCTCCTCTGCTGACGATAGCGCCGGTCTTATTTCAGATGGGAGATGCGCAAGGGCACCGCCAGGGATTTGTACGGGAGCAGAAGGCGGAGGACCGCCTGGAGGACCTGGAGTTCACGCGTGGGAGGAAGGGTCGCCGCCGACTTCTGGATAGGGAGGCGATGGAGATGGATTCCGCGCCCTCAACAATGACTGGATCTGCGGCGAGATCGCGAGGTGTCGTCGCCGCACTGGAGAGACCGCGAAGTCGGGGCGCAACAAAGAGGGCCGCCGCCTGGAGCATACGCTCTGCCTGGGCTGCGGAGAGAGATTCGTCGCCTGGAGGAGGGTATTCGACTTGAGGCGCACGAGGACTGGGAGCGCCACGACCTGGAAGCGCCGCCACCGCTAGATATCTCGCGGGGATGGGGCTTGCTGGGAGGTCGGCGCGAGAGATGGCACCGCCAACAAGCTTTGACTGGACTCGGAAGGCGTCGCCGATGTGCGCCTGTGTTGAAGATGAAACCGCCTGGCCTGGAGCAGTACGCCGCCTGCGCTGCTCTGATCTAAAGAACTGAAGGAGCCCTTAACGGGCGATGGTGGCGATTCTGGGGTTCCAGCAAATACTAAAAACAAACTTTCTCGAACAGAATATGAACTTCACATCATCAACATCGGATCTCGAATAGAAATAACACATCATAAAATCCTCGAGAAACGAACCCGCTCTGATACCATGTTAGAAAATAAGAAGCGGAAGCAGAAACGATAAACAGAGCATAAACAAGAAAGATAAATATGGGAACACCATGATTTTACGTGGAACCCTACTCCGCGAGGAGCGGGATGAAACCACGGGAGAAGCCCTCAAAGGGTCGGATATTCTATTGACTTTCTCAATGGATACATGAGGTCTGAGGCTCCTTATATAGCCTCTCCAGAGCCTCCAAGTCCCACCACTGGACGATGTGGGACTAAACAATGGATGGGGTAAATGGATCTCCTCCAGGATCCATTTACCCTGCTACAACACAATAGGCGCATACAACTTATACTCCAACAAACATGTAATCGAAATTTTGGATATTCATACTGCATTTTTTTCACAATGAATAAGTATTACTTTATTTGAAGAGATAGAACAAGTGAATCGTCAAAAGGCAGCGGGTGTTAGTGTACATGTGGGTGGGTGAGTAGATGGAGAGGGGCACTGCTTCAGACAACCACTAAATTATTACTGGTGTTGTGGACATGGCCACCTCACTTGTGTGTTGTCACAACCCTGTCATTTGCCATTGGGGCTTTTAGCAACGGGGAAGGAAGGCCCATTACATACATCTAGGTCCCTGTAACTACCCGAGTCCACAGGTGGGATCCTGAGTGATCTTGATGGCCCTCGGAGAGTTCCTGTTTCTGACAGTGATATATATTGTGTGTGGGGGGGGGGGGGCAGTGATGTGATGTGGCAATAGGGATTTAGTGTAGTTGCTTGTGCTCAGTGATTGGAGGAGACCTAGGTGGGGAGTGGAGAGGACCACAACTCCTCAATGGAGTTAAGCATGTGGTTTGGGCAATGTTGGGTATGATGCAGGATGTCAACATTGAAGCAATGCGTATCTCAAATAAAAACATCGAAGCAATGCATCTGCACCTCCTCAAGAACCCCAAAGAAGCATATTTATGATTAAAAAGGTCGCGATGGTGTTTTACGCCTTGAAGGTGCGCAAGAAGAGCTTGACATGTAAAGCACAAATGATGGACCTCTGAGAAACTGCATCTGCAGAAGCCGATGGGACCACTTAATGGAGCTCTTTAGATAGCAAATTTACCCCTAGTGCTAGTTCGGTGGTAGTGCAGTGTGCCTACCACCCAAACGATCATGATTCAAATCCTTCCTGGTGGAGGTTGCGTTAGATAGCTGACAACCAGCGTAGAAAACAATCGGATCTTTCAACATGGATTTGAGCAAGAATCCATGTAGCCGACCCTACTTAAAGTGGGATAAGGCTTCCCCATTTTTTTACTAGTTCGGTGGTTTGTTTGAGTTGTAGGACAAAAATTGGATGGAGGACTACTCCAGGTGACAGTTGGACCTCAAAGGAGAGGAATGCCTTACGATTTATCTCTGTACTTAGATCTCAGAAATTTTCCAAAGCATAGACGACACCATTTGATAAAGTACGCAAAGTTGTCTCACTCGGACCAGCAGAAGGCCTTGGAGTGGTCTTGTAAATAGAAGTGCATGAGGTGAGAACTTACGATGGCCGGAATAAACCATGGGGTATCTTGCTATTTGATACAATTGAGATGCTAGCATGAATCCTTTTTAAAGCCCGCCAGCATGAATCCTTACACTCGTCGGAAAAGGGAAGGGTGGCAGTAAGCAGTTCTAGAAGATCGGCACACCACAAAGAGGTTGCGCTAGTCACGGCACAACTTGGGGTGTGGTAAGGGCGACCATGCTTCTCACAAAAAAAGATGAAGCCGGTGTTCAGAAAGTCGGTCCTGACGGCTGCATATGTGGAGGCGGTCCCCCTACCGCACCGAGTATGCTATACTCGTTCAATATGCGGGTTATGGGGTATACCGGTCGAGTAATCCGCATATGCGGCCGCATATGTAATAGAGGTAACTGCACATAACACCATTTACTAAAGAATAAATGGTTGGTTTTTTTAATATTTAACTCTACTAATAGAGGTAATATGATTATCTAAGATCTTTTATGGGATAAAATGAATATAGATGTTGGATTTGCATTGAATTTTATATATGCACAAAACAAATAACATATATTTAGTTTAAATGATTTATTTCTTAAATATTTAACTTTAAGTAGACAAATACACCATTTACTAAAGTATGAAGGTTCATGGTTGTGTTTACTAACCAGGATACACTTCACAAAAAGATTACCTTTCAATTTCGACAATGATATCTACAATTTTTCTATCTTCAATCAATTTGCAACATTTTTTACTCTCCACCGTTAACATCTTTATCTTTTGAAAATGGATGATAACATCTTTATCTTTTGAAAATGGATGACTTTTGGAAATGTTTTGGTTGATATCACATGGTACAAAAAGTCTTCACTTCATATTCCTTACATGTTATATTTTTTAAAAATAAATATCTAATGTTGAAACTATTACTATATTTTTAATTATTTTTAAATTAAAATAATAGAAACCGCATAATCCGCATATACTTCTGCCTAGCCGCTTACTCGCTCCAGACCACCTGACCGACGAATACCGCATCCGACTTTCTGAACCTTGGATGAAGCAATAGTTGGCGAGGAAGGTGAAATGCTTTCTCATGAGGATCGTGCCCCTCGTAAGAGAAAAAGCACTCCTGGACATAATGGTGGAATGCTGACTTCAATCCTAACTAGAATAAATGTATATTTCTATCAAGTTGTGGTGTTGAGCACAATTAAGATGCCAAACTCAATTATGGAGCGAAACCTATTCATTGGCGATTTGAAGGAGATGGTTTCTCCTGGACCAAATGTGCTTTGTTGGAAAACTCTGAGTTGTGTATGAGGTGTACAAGTCGATGTTCACTTTAGCAAATTTAGGAGACCTAGTGAGTGGGGTCTCAGGCATTATGGGGGAGCATTTTAATATAGCTCTGACTGTTAGAAGGTTGAGAGGTGGTGTATTGCCACTACTATGCATGAAATTCGACAAAATTTCAAAGAAATTTCAATTTCGCTAGCTCAGAAATTCCGTAAACCCCCATACTTTTAATTTCCATGATTTTACTGATATATCACTCCATATAGGCAATATTTCGGTGCAAAATATCGATGAAATAGGCAAAACATGGAATTCCTTAGGTTGCGTTTGGTTCGTGGGTTATCCAGGGGTGGATAACCCGGTTTTGTGTTTGTGTGTTTGGTTGGTGGGTTAGGGTTGGAAGGGTTTGTGTGACGTGATTGTATTGGAATTTGAAAAAGTTGGTAGTTATTATGATATGATTGTATTGAAATTTGAAAAAGTGGGTGGGTTGTTGTGATGTGATTGTATTGAAGTTTGGAATAGTGAGTAGAAGTTGAGTATTTTATGATTTTAGTGATATGATGGTATAATATATATTTTTTGGTTGGAAAGAAGTGGGCCCCACTAGTGAGTTGGAAATATGGGTTTTGGAGGGTAACCCACCAAAGTGGGGGGTAACCTCCCAACCAAACGCACCCTTAGTAAAGTTCTCATATTTCGCCAAACGTCTAATGCATTATTCTTAAAAGATATTTTTTGTCATTTTTTATTGAGACCTCTAACTCATAAAAGGCCTGAGATCCACATTTGGTATGTTCTCTCATTAATCGCTAGATTGCATACGATTATTCGCAATAATCTTAGAGCATATAAAGTCGTTGCCAATATAAACATATCTTAATATATAAATCTTATTAAAATCTAGCTCAAATAACTATAGTATCTTTGGTTAGGTTTTATAGCGCTCCGCCCCCAAGTCACTGTATAGGAGGCGCACCTGTAGTCACTACCACTATATATGTATCTTGATATACAAATCTTAATAAAATCCAACTCAAATATCATAAGTAACTTTGATTAGGTTTTGAGGGCCCCATCCCCAGCCCCAACAACGAAGGTGCACCTGCTCTCCCTATGCATAGCATCAAATATGCCGAATTTCGACAAATTTTCACAGAAACAACAGTTCGCTAGCCCAGCCATTTCAAATCCCTTCATAATTTCAATTTACATTTATTTCAATTATATATCACTCCATATCAGTGATATTTCATCAAAATCTCTACGAAATAGGCGAAACATGAAAATTTCTTGGCAAATTTCTCCAAAACTTTGCCTAATTTCACCTCATGTTTGATGCTTTGTCTTAAAAGAGATTTTTTTGTCAATTTTTAATGAGCCCTCTCTCACAAGAAGCCTGAAAAAGAACATGTTGGAGAAAAATAAGACTTGTTTATTCCTGTAATCCTATGCTCTCTTATATAGGGGAGATACCTATGGGTAAATTAAATAAGATAGGCATAAAGAAATAAAATAACTGGAAAGATACATGAGAATGTAGAAATATCTCAACACTCCCCCTCACATCATGCTCAGCTTGGACAAACACTTCTGAAATAGCCCCCTAAGCAATGCCTTGGTAAAGATATATGTTGTTTGCTCTCCTGAACTAACATAGAAATAGAAATCAGACCGTTCTTGATCATATTTCTAGTATAGTGGCGGTCTACCTCGATATGTTTTGTTCTCTCATGGAATGCGGGGTTGTTGTCAATAAAAAGAATAGCATGATTGTCACATTGGAGGTGCACGGGAAGAGGCACCTCTATAGTTAGGTCAGTAAGAACATATCTGACCCACATCATCTCCGTGATAGCTTGTGCCGTAGCCCAGTATTCTGACTTAGCAATCGATCTAGCAACCACAATCTGCTTCTTGCTCTTCCATGAACCCAGGGAATTCCCTATAAACACAGCAAAGCCCGAACTAGACTTTTTTCCTTTGGACATCCAGCATAATCTGCATTTGCATATGTTGTAACTGAGAGAAAAGTGCCACCGTTGTAAAGAAGTCAGGTACCAGGTGAAGTCTTCAGGTATCTCATAATCATATGGACTATATCCATATGTGCATGCCTGAGTTGCTCCATAAACTGATTTACTTTGCTCGTAGCAAAGGATATGTCGGGTCTGATGATGGTCACATATAGTAGCTTGCCAACAAGCTCCCTGTATCTCCTCTTGTCAACCTCCTCTGTGTCATCATCGTATAGCTTCATGCTCGGGTCAATAGGAGTAGCGACAGGTCTGCAATTTGCCATGCATGTCTCTGAAAAAAGATCTGCAACATACTTCCTCTAGGTCATCACAAGACCTCGTTGGTTCCTGGCAAACTCCAACCCAAGGATGTAACGTAGATGTCCAAGATCCTTGGTCACAAACTGCTGACCTAGGAAGTCCTTGGCGCCCTGAATGCCCTGCTTCTCATCCCCTGTGACAATAATGCCATCAACGTACACAAGAATGACAATAATACCTCTCTAGGTCTTATGCACAAACAAGGAGTGATCGACAGTCGATCGCACAAAACCATGTTGCTCTATCAAGTCCGAGAACTTCTGGAACCATGCTTTTGGACTCTGCCTAAGGCCATAAATAGCCTTGTGTAGCATGCACACCTTCTGACACTCGAGATATCCCTTAGTATAAGCAACAACAGGACTGACGAAACTGAACAGGGAAAGAACAACGCGGCGTGTTCCTCTATACTTAGGACAAGGTACGTCCTAAATGTAGACACAAAGATATGGCGATAGATCTGGGGCACACATAACATACGGGGGAAAGAATGAATAGGCAAAACACATATATACAACTGGTGAAGTACAGGACGATATCTGGTAAGAGACTACCGTGCTCTCACCGCCGTCTCCCTGAGGATGCAATCAGAAGGTGAAAATACACCCGAATCTGCAATCAAGTGGGTGTCAGCTACCGGGGACAAACAAGTCGAAAGGATAGATATCGAGTCCGGTAGCATGAAGCAGTCACTCGGCTCATAGGGTCAACATGAGGGAAAAGAGCCGATACCGTAAGACCGGGAGGAAGAAAGAGCAGTACAGATTCTTCCAGTCAATCATAGTCTCAGAAAGATATGGAAGATAAGGAGCAAGAGACCTCGTGGCATACGATGGTCATGAGGTCGGAAGATCACAAGAGACACACCGAATACTGGAAGTTATGGCTCAACCCTGAGAGGGTCCTCAAGGTGAGCAGTATCAGAAGATGATCAGAAGACTCGGCTCTGTGCTCCCAACAGATGGGAGATATCAGAAATGAAGCCGAGTATCTAGAAAATGATGTACTCTCCCGCAGATAACCCTCGGGGAGAAGTACATGCTAGTCAATGAACAATCAGAACAGAAGCTCACCCTTGCGAGGGTCGTCAAGGAGAGCTGACGCAAAGGCGTCAATGATCCCTCAGACGGATCTCAGAGACAGTCTCGGTAGGCGACAAATCGGCTACCAGCTAAAGAGACCGATAATTCAAGAAAGTGTGGCAGCGTCCCGCAGATAACCCTCGGGGAACGTACTACCAACTAGGCATGTAAATAGCAGAAATCAGGAGCTCAGCCTTGCGAGGACCGTCGAGGCGAGCAGACTCAAAGGAGTCTAATCAGATGGGTCCCATGATCTGCAGATCGGATAGGCAACTCATGATGGGACCAAAATCATAAGTATCAGACGACTCGGTTCCGTGCTCCACAGATCGGAGACACAGTCAGCAAGGGGAACCGAGCGTAAAGAGAGTGTTGCATGCTCCCGCAGACAGTCCTCGGGGATCAATGCAAACTAAGCAGGGAATAGTCAGAATGTGTCTCTACCTTGCGAGGGTCGTCAAGGAGAGACGAGGAAGGCTCGAAGGCGCCGGGTCCATCAGACGGACCCTCATAATGGTCTCTGTAGTCGACAAGTCGGCTACCAACAAAGGAGACCAATCAGATCGGAAATATGTCGTAGTCTCCCGCGGATAACCCTCGGGGAGCTATGAGCTAATCAAGGAATAATCAGAAAGGATCTCATCCTTGCGAGGGCAGTCAAGGAGAGCGGACTCAAAGGAGTCTGACCAAGTCAGTCTCATGCCCCAACAGATCGGGCGCATAATTAGAGAGGGAGACCGGCTGCCCATATCAGACGAATCGGCTTCGTGCCCCAATAGATGGAGGCACCAGAAGCGAGTGAATCCGATCGTAAATAAAGTGTCACATTCCTTCTTCAGATAGTCCTCGGGAAGTGATGTGAGCTACACAGTGAATAATCAGAGTATCGAGGCTCGTCCTTGTGAAGACCGTCAAGGAGAGCGATCAGTCTACTGGCCTCATGTATCGACAAGTCGGGTACACAATCACCGGGGGAGGCCACTCAAGCATATCATCTGACCCGATTTCGGGTCCCATGAACATGGCGACCCAAGCAGTGGATGAAATCGTAGTCCTAGAAATTGTCGCATTCTCCCGCAGATAGTCCTCGAGGAGGAATGCGAGCTAGATCAATGTAGGTCATGGGAATGTTGGTGAGTCATCTCAGGTCCTCAAAAGTATTCAATCATTCAATCATCCGGAGGGCATAAGATCATGTGAGGGAGCAAATAATCAGGTCATTCACAAATCATCCCTCAGGTCAATCCAATCTGGCTGAGATGGCACGAAAGGTAATCATGAATCCTCATAGTGCCATAGGTGGATAAAAGAATTAGGAGATCGGGGATGATTCGATCACAAAGATGAGAGATCATGCGGGTTCTAATCATCGTCACCATGAAGCGTATATCAAGATAGTCTATCCAACCCAGAACAAAGATGGTAGGAACCTCGAAATGGATAGATCAATAGAAACATCATGATATCATCCTCAAATCACTGAAGCACATCACATCCTCAATCCGGTGTGCGAGATCTAAATCATCAATAAAGAATCACACCTAATGATCATGCATCTTCAAAAATCCTCAATAAGCTCATATGCACGTATCAAAGACAATTCCACCAAATCGATCTCAGCATCCTCAACATCATCGGCCCGATTACAAAAATAATCAAGGTAATCATGAAATCCTCGATGCGAGCCTTATCAATATGCACAACATTCCCGGGTAAAAGGAGGGATGATACGGGGAACACGAGGAAGGTGGATAAGAAGGGTATCACAATGAAGGTGGAGAAGCTGATTGAGCTTGCGCGCCAATATCACGGGTGGTAGAAGAGTGATACAAAGGGGACGAGGAGGGTGGGCGAGAAGACCGGGACATAGACAAAATAGGGTGTTCCACACAAGGCGGGAACACCGTCAAAATGGTGGTCCGAAGAGCATGCTCTCCTCGAACCTGAGAAGATGGGGATGGTATGGTGGATGCAAGGATGGTGGAGAAGAGGGAAACGAATGACTTGGTAAAGAATGATTGAGCTCAAGCGCCAATATCGTGACTCGATGCACATGAAGAGGTATATGTATAAGAGAGGTAGAGAGACTCAAAGATGAAAAATGCATGACTCACACGATGGGACCGACTACTCTAATAATGAAAAAAACAATGAACTCACAGTCACATTCAATACACAAGGCAAACCCCTGATTCACCTACTCGACACAGTGAAGACCATCAGGTGACGGTCATTTATCTTTTCAATTTTAGAGTGAGGTGAAAATGACACAGTTGTACAAACACTTAGGAGGCTTGGTGGGATTTGGGCTCTACTCCTTAGTGTGTACGTGAGCAATTAAAACTCATACAATGAGGGGGTTGCTCTCCCCAAGACAAGGAAGTCCATTATGTTTTATTTTTAGGTCCAATAGAGTTAACAGTCTCGATTTTATTTAAGTTATCACTTTTTTTGGGTATTTTCAATGCACGTGCCTATCGAGGTTCCAATTTCCATTAAGCATCCTAGGTTGGCAAAATCAGAGGGAGAAGATCGGAAAAGCCATGCAAGTCGGAAATCGATGATGCATGCTAAGTAAGAAGACTCATAGTGCCTCCAGCTCTCTCCATGTGGGATGCATAACAGAATTTGAAACCTATGCTATATGCAAATGCAAGCCGAAGAAATCGCCCTAGGATAGTAATTGCTATTATCGTGAAGCACCACAAGTCACTCGCCGATCTTCAAGCCAGGAGTCCGGTCTAGGCTCCCCCTCCTCCTCTCGACACATCGAGTTCAGGAGCAGCGCTTGGCAGGGTGAGCTCGCGGCGCGTAGGCTCGAAGATGGCGAGGCGACTGTTTAGAGTTTGATCTAGGTCCAAAGCGAAATATAGGTACATGCAACCTATAGATAAGGGCTCATTCACACGAAATAATGAAAATAAAATGAAATAAAGAAAAGAAAAAGCGTCAAAACCATCGAGTCCCCCAAGGGAACAATCCCTCGGGTAATGGACCTCAAGAGTCGGAGTGTACCTGTAGAGTCATGTATTATTACAATTCCAGTGTCACTCTCTCACCAAAATATACATAATAAAATAAAATGCATAAAATGAGAGTGCTGATGAATCCACATTTCATCATCTCTATTCTATCATTTTGGCACTAAAAACCCCAGCAAATGCCTGTAAATAGCATTAAATAGAGCATCTTAGCATTCATGCATGTGCATCACATTAGTGTATAAAATATTGTAATTAAAGCCAAAATTATAGAATAAATAAAGAAAAGAAAAAGAATAAAATATTGTAAATATTTTATGACCTAAAACCCCGAGACCTAGGCATCTTGATGGATAGGTCGACAAAGAATAAAGTAGGGGGAGATAAGGTCAAAAATACAGTATAAAAACCTATACTTTCTATTCATTCTTTATTCATTTTGGGACCTATTTTTGGTTCCACTATTTATACATCAAATAAAGAAACTTTGTACATGAAAGTTGTAGATAATTTAATAAAGAAAAATACAAAATTGATTTCACAGAAAAATAATGTATAGATAAAAAGTTATGGTCTGAATAAAAATCCAGAATCCCAACTTCCCAGACCCGTATCTCACAACTGACAACTCCAAATGTAGCGAACTCACCTTTAACTGTATATAGAATAAAATAAGCTATTTAATGGCGGTGGTTTCGCATTTGGCGAAGCTACGGTTTGAAAGTTGAGTTTTGGACCCACATTGTATAGTGTATAGAATAAAATATTCAATTTATTCTTTATTTTTATATTTTTATAATTTTGCAATTAATATTTATAATGATTATACATATTAAAATCAGAATAAAAATGCAAAGAGAATTCAAAATAAAATACTTGTATATAGAATACATAGATACAATACTTATATACAAACCTATATAACATACTCTTATAATTTATTAAATATACAAAATAAATCAGAAAAATAAAATAAAAATATATTTGTGTATATAAAAATATTTCATAATTTTATAAAATAAGAAATAAAAATAATAAAATTAAAATCACAAATTAAAAATCAAATAGTCAAACATATAGATAATATACCTATATAGGGGTATAATAAGTAACTTGTAAAAATAAACCTCATAAAAATAAATAAAAATCATAATAAAATAATTTATAAAAAATAAACATTTTTCATTTTATAATTAAAAATCAATAAAATCATTATCTATTTTTTTATAGATTTTAGAAAGTATTTTCCCAGGGATTTTCCTGGTTGGTCCACGTGGACCAACCAGGTGACTAGGAAAGTTGACCCGCTGGTCAACTCTCCTGTCCTCTCCCTGCTGCGTGTCAGAGTGCATTTTGACCCGTTTTCTAGGTTTTTTCGAGGCTCGTACGCTCCTCGTTTCACTCCAAGGTCTCCTTGACTTTTGTTCATCGTGCATCGAGGATGCCCATCCATATCTTATCTTGGGCTTTGGATCATCACGTCGCTCGATGCAGCTCGATTTGCGAGCCCTCTCGACCAAGTTTCAAAACCGACCCTCCAGCCTTCTCTTCTTTCTTGAACCGCTTTAGCTTGAGCTACTCCCTCCGAGGGCTTGCGACAGGGTCCCCTGTGACAGAGGGAAGATCCTCAACCTTGTCAAGGTGATCCACCAGTTCGGCGACGTGTTCCAAGCCACCTCCGGCCTCTTGGCCGTCGAGGTCCTTCCTTGGGTTCTACAGCCCTTGAGGTCATGTTTTTCTATTTCTTTTAGTTGTTTAGCTAGCTGGTAGTTTTAGGTTCGAATTAGTGCATATCGCTGATCATTCCATCGATTCAATCGCCCCGAATTCGCATCCGAGCACCTTGCCGGAGCTTTGGAGCTCCGACGGCCTTCATCAAGCCACGCCCGCCTTTCATTCACCCGCAAACCACCCTCATCTGCCCTGGGAACGGTCTACTGTCGAATCTTGTGTTCATTTGCAGGTCCCAGGGCCGAAGGATCCCATCTGGGGTCGATTTTTGCGGCAGAAGTGCTACCTGGAGCGGCTCCTGTTCTTCACGTCGCGGCGGCTTGTCGGCGTGCCTCACACCATTTTGAAGCCGTCAACAGCTGGAGGGGCATCCCAGGAGGCTTCGCGAGCTTTTGGAAATGGAGATGGTCAACGGGGGGCGGACCTACACCGAGATCCAACTCGCCAGCAGTGAGTTCCTTCACAGTTCTTCCCCCTTCGACCGGAGCCTTCGGACCGCGGCTTGTTCTTGGCGCATAGTAGCAACCGTCAGATCGGGGGTGCTCCTGGCCGTTGATCGCCCTTCCAGCATCTAAGTCTGGGCCTTAAAATTCGAAGCGGCATCGCGCGTTTGCTGCGCGCCACGTGGTTAAGTGGGGTTCATCCCACTGTTCTTCGCCGCCGAAGCTTGGGTATTTTGCGACATAACCCCATCCCGTTTTTGTATTTTACATTAGAACCCGAAGCTTTCATATGCCCTTTTGAAGTTTTAGGAATTTTGCAAAGAGGCCCCTCAGTTTTTGCGTATCTATATTTAGATCCCCGCCAGGCGCGTGCTTTGCACGAGCTGCTTGGCATTTTTGCGGAAAACCCCCGGGCGTTATATTCATTTCTGTTTAGTACCTAAGCTTTCGACCGACGTATAAAAGTTTTGGACATTTTGCTATAAAGCCCTTGGGCTTTTTAATTATTGCAGTTATATCCTCGCCAGGTCACGTGTCTAAAGCACGTGCCCTCTGGCGTTTTTGCAGGCGCAACCTCGAACCTTTAAATATTTGCGTTTGGTCTAGAAACTATTTCATGTAGTATAATTTTTGTGGGAAAATTTCCTACCAGTCCCTGGATGTTTGTCTAATTGCATGTATGCCCTTGCCAGACCTTTAATTTGTGCTGAATTGCTCTATTTATTTAAGGCCTAATTTGAATCCCAAAAATTCTCAAAAATTAGGGTTAAGCCCATGGGTACTTGTACTTCCACGCCATAGTTTTAGTTTTTGATTTTATTTTATTTTTATATTTATTAAAAATCAAAAACATGCTTTTTATTCACTGTCTAGATTAGAAAATGCCAAAAAAATATTAAAAAACCTCGAAAAATTCCAAAAAAATCCCTAGTGTGTCTTTTAACCTATTTTAGTGCCAGTCCAAAAATCACTAAAAATCTCAAAAGAAAAATCCTAAAAATTAGAAAATACATAAAAACTTCAAAAAAATCTATAAAAGCAAAGAAAACTCCAAAAATTACAAACTCAGATCCTATTTACTCTATATTCTATTATCTTTATTTTAAAATTAGTTTGAAAAATTTTTGTTGCTGTTTGTTATTTTTAATTCCAATTTTGCTCACAGTCAGTACACTGTTCACTTTTTTAGTTTATTTCAGTATTTAAAAATACCAAAACACCTTAAAAATCCCCAAAAATCACCAAAACAGTAAAAAATCTTAAAAATATCAAAAACATTTTATTTCTGAATTTTTGGTTATTTTTGCACATTTTTATAAATACTTTATCTTGTCTTTTATTACTTTGCTTATATTGTTCAAATTTGAAAAGAAAAAAATATATAAAATATAAAATTATAAAAATCAGAAAATTAAAAATCAAAACACAAAATTAAAAATTAAAAAAAAAACTAAAAACCCACAAAAATATCTTTGCTTGCTTGCTTAGTGTAGACACTTGACACATTCACTCACTTGTGCACATTTATTTGAATTACCCTGCTTGCTCCCTGTGTTCGAACTCTCTGCATGCTTGCCCTTTACATCATTTGTGCAGAGTTAAAAATAAATTTTAACTCCACGTTTATTTCTAATTGTTGATCTTTAGTGTGGGTTAATTGTTGATTTTAGTCCAGGATTTATCGTGAGTCGTCACAGCGACAGGTGTCTCCGCCTTGTGTGAGATACCATTTTAGACTCCGTGAATTTTGGCCAAATCAAATGGCGCCGTTGCCGGGGAGCAACAACGCGTAGTTCTCACTTTTGCCTTGTGTTTATGATCATTTGTCTACCTTTGCGGCTTTTATTTCTGCTTGTTTTATTTTCCATATTTTTGATATACCTTTTGAATTGTCTAACCACTCTCCTTGTTTGGATTCCGTGCGAGGTACGCGGATCGAGGGAGGAGCCCCTCTTGGAGCACCTTGGCACCCACGTGAAGCGGCTTTAGCCTAGCACGAAGAAGGACTTGGAGGATTTTGCAAGACAACTCTTGGCATTCATTTCCTTGCATTGTATTTATTTTGTGATTTAAGTGAGAGAGAGAGAGAGACTCTTTTATTGTAATAATACAGGTACCCCCGGACATTTGGACTCTTGCGAGCCTAATTTCCAAGTGATTGTTCACTTGGGGGCTCGCCGCAGTTATGTCGGCTTTTCTTCGCATTTTTTATTTTGTTTTCCGATTTTATTTTTCATTTATTTTGTGTGATTGAGCCCATAGTTTTAGCATTACTTGCGATAGACTAAGGCCAAACACTTAATATTTTGATTGCACCTATAGTCTCGTTTGGACTTAGTCAAATTTTAAACAGTTGATCATCATCTTCAACCCGTCGCGCCGCGAGCTCTCCCCGCAAAGCGCTTTCTCCTAAACTCAGGTGTGTTGAGCAGAGGAGGGGTGAGCCTAGATCGGACTCTAGGGTTGAGGATTGGTGGTCAACTTGTGGTTCTTCCCGCTAATAGCAATTTCTGAAACTTAGGATGATTTCATCGGCTTTGCATTTGCATATAGATATGTTTCAATTCTGTTGAGCATCTTTGCATGTAGAGTGCTGGAGGCAAGGTGAGCATTTCTCTTTAGCATACATCATTGTTTTGCCGTTTGCATTGCTTTTCCGTCTCTCCCTCTGATTTTGCCAACTTAGGTGCTCAAAGGAATTGAATCCCCGATAGGATCGTGCATTGTCATTAAAAATCCAAAAAAAAGTGATAGTCAATAAAATTGGGACTGCTAATATTACTTGACCCTAAAACCGATCAAAAAAAAAGAAAAACTTGTATTGGGGCGAGTAATCCCCTCGTTGTCTTCGTTTTACTTGCTCGCGCACACACTAAGGTTAGTGCCCAAATCTCATATTCGGCCCCCTAAGTGTTTGCGTAATTTTGGACTTCTCGCCTAACTCTAAAACTGACAAGATTAAAAGACCGCATTTTACGGTCTCTACCGAGTTGAGTAGGTGAATTGAGGGTTTGTCGTGTTTCATTTTTTTCTGTGATTGTTTTGTGTGTGTCCTAGATCATCTCTGCGCACTTGCGCCTTTTTTCTTCACTCTCTTGACTTGACCACCGTGCTCTCCCGGATCATTCCCTTTTGATTTCGAGATGGACCCCTGGAGCATTTTCTATCCGGACTCTGTGGATTCCTCGTTCACTCCAGTCGGTCCACCTCCCTTTTATCAGGAGGATCCTCCTCCTACCTTTTCTGATTTTTGTACATACCCGCCTCAGCCACAGTATCAGACCTCGGACTTCTGTCCACCCTCACATGTATATTATCCGCCTCCACATCCACATCCACCCGAGTCTGACCTGTTGGAGTCACCTCCCGCGACCTCCATGAGTGTTGTCACGAACCTAATGCTAGAGCACATCAATTTGATGAAGGAGAATCTTGACACTTTGAGAGAATATCGGACTAGTGCTCTTTTCATCGAGGATACGACTTTGCTTGTGAAGAATCATGGGAGATTGCAATCGCCAAAAATACAATAAATGAGAAAATTTTAAAAATCCAAAAAGAGTTCAGGAGACATTTGGTTGATCAATATTTTGAGGAGAGAGTCCACTTGCCAGAACCCTTGACCACACGTCCATTCACACCTAGTCCCACCTTTGACCCCGAGGATGCCGCTGTACAGACTGCTCTTGGCATGCCTCATGTATACGCTAATTCCGACTTCCTCCCTTGTATGGAAGAAGTCCAAAAATTCAAAAAATGCTATCTGAACCCGAAGTGGTGGCTGCTATTCATGAGATTATCCGTACCCCACTTCAGCAGGCCATGACCCAATTATCTGCTCCTCTTCCCCAGAAGAGAAAGCGGAGGAGCAGATCTGAGCGTCACATTCTGACCATGGCCACTGCCCTCGCCATCACACACCGTCCCATTCCCAAGAAGAAGAACACAGCCACCCCTTTCATCACTTGCACCATCTCTGACTATACTTGTGATCGCACTCTCCTAGACGGCGGTGCGTCGATTAGCATACTACCCTTCTCACTGGTACAGTCTCTTCACTGAGGGCCTCTCAAGAAGACCAAGATGATCGTTCAGTTTGCTGATGGATCCATCATGAGGCCGAAGGGTATCCTTGAAAACGTCGTCATTTCTATTCAGGGCACGAGCCACCACGTTGATTTTGTCGTGTTGCCTATGGAGACCTCCACAGGGGAGCCATCTCCAATCATCCTGGGACGACCATTCCTCGCCTCTGCGAGGGTCGTCATTGACTATGGATCAGGAGAGGTTCGCTTCCGTCCTGTTGACGAGAGCGAAGTGACGATCATCGCACCCACAGTTGATCATAGACCTGCACCTGATGCTCCTTCACCGATCATAGCTGACTCCGAGGCCTGTGACCGATCTGATGATACTAGAGATGCTTCCTTAGCGACCGTTGATGAGACCCGACGGATTCCCCGAAAGGGGAGGAAGTCGGAAAGCATAGACCTCGCAGTTCCTCCTCCTGGTGTGTGGCGATGTGTTGATGAAATCCAGAGCATTTATGTGATTGAACCATTTGAGCGGGGGGCAGACACCAAAATAATTGAGGACGTTTATGATGTTGCCCATTACTTTGAGAGACCTCATAAGGAAACGAGTGACCTAGGTAAGACTAGACAGGATGGACCTGGTTTGACTACTTCCACTGATAAGTCCGTTACTGGTCCTTCATAAGTAAAGATGATTGAGGTCGGTTATGATGCTGCCATTTATTTTGATAGATTCAGACCTCTTGTTGAAGACAAGGATTCAGGTGAGAGTCTTGAGGACGAACAGAGTTCGTATACTTCCACTGATGATTTCGTGCCTTTTGACTTTGACCTGGATGAGCCCTCGCAGGACGACTCCTATTACACTTCTTCTGAAGATGATGAGTTTGTCCCATTCCACTTTGACATCTGCGAGACTTCCAAGGCCGGACCTAGTCGTACTTCTTCCACTAACCCGTATGTGCCTCCACACCATAAGACCACCAAGGGAGAACCTAGCCATACTGCTTCCATTGATCAGTTCGTCCCTTTCCGTTTTGATTCCACTGAGGGCCTTCACCGTGTCGACCCTGATCGGCTTTCGTCCACTGTGGACCCCGATGTCGACATACACCACACCAGATCTACCCCTCAGCGGTCTCGCAATAAGGTCTGCTTTCCACCTTCTTGATCATATGTACATCCACCTCTGTTGTACATTCTCCTTTGTTCATCTCTGTCTCCCCCGTATTTCTCGTCCATCCATTCTCGTGTTTGCCTTGCTTAGGACGCACTTTGTCCTACGTTTAGGAGGGGTGGATGAGCTGAGTGCTCTTTTGTCGTTCAGTGTCATCACTCTTGTTGTTGCCTATACTTAGGGATTCTTTTACCCTAAGTATATGGGGGAGTGGTGTGTACATCCTCACGATCTCTTCATCCATCTTCTGATTTCTTTTCTTCTTTTCTTCTTTTCCTTTTCTATCTTCTTTATCTATCAAAAAGGTGCCGCCCTTGTAGACAGTTTTCCATACTTAGGACGTACTTTGTCCTAAGTATAGGAGGGTGTGCACCCCGAGTTCTTTCTCATTCATCTCGATCCTCTCCATTGTCTCCTCTTCTTGTCTATACTTAGGGATATTTTACCCTAAGTATAGGGGGAGACAATCTGAGTACGATCTGTTCATTCCCACCCTTGACCCTCCCTACTCTGTGTACAGTCTGCTATACTTAGGATTATTTGATCCTAAGTATAGGGGGGACGGTCAACTTCTCATTCGTTTGATTCATCCATTCCTTTATTTATTTATTCTTTAGGCTTACCTATACTTAGTACGAGTTATGTCTTCTCTTTTCTCTCCGATCTATGAGGACATAGCTCAAGCTAAGTATAGGGGGGTCGTATATACTATGTATATACTTTAGTCATAACTCATACTTTCGTATTTTCTTAATAATATGGCTAATCATTCTTTAAAATTCATTAAAAACCTTAATAAAAAGGTGTTTTGTTCCTCAAATTCTTTTTGTATTTACTGATTAATAAATCAGGTGAAAATGTTTTTTTTGCAAAATATTTGAAAAATAGTTTGAAAATCTTCGTAACATTTATTGAAAACTATTTTGAAAATATTTTGTTACATGTTTTCAACCTTTGTAAAATTGTGTGGTTTGTAAAATTTCTTTTCTTTGTGTGAAATAAAATGTTTGAAAAATGATTTGCAAATGATTTGAAAAATGGTTGCAAAAATACTTGAAAAACCTATATATAGTGTTTTGAAAGCCTTTGCAAAATGATTTTCAAATGTGTGTACATCTTTGTAAAAATGTTTGTAAAAATTATTTTGGACTATAGTTTTCAAAAATTGTGTGAAAAGCTTGTGTCAAATAAGTTTGAGGAATACATACATCTCACCAAAATCCACTATTTATATATATGTATAAAATTGATCACTTACCCTGTAAATTCTTAAAATCCACTTCTTGTAAATATAAGAAGCACTCCCGTGTATATATTTTCACCTAGTTTTCAGCCAAGAACTTTTTGTTTTCGAAAATCCCAACAACATTTGCAAAACTAAAATCCAAAAACGTTTGAAAAATCTTTTTGAAAAATACAAAAAATGCATATGCATGTGCATGCATCATCTTTTCAAAAATCCATAAAAAAATTCAAAAATCTTTAAAAATTACATCACAAAAATATTTTCTGCATTGCATAGCATTCACATTTTTCGGATTGAGTTTGATAGTTGAACGAGTCTAAGTAAAATCCGGAGATTGGAGCTTGATTGGACCTTAAAATCTACCTAACAACAGGAACCTTATAGGAATTGAGTTTGAGGTACTGCATGTCTAGTTGACTTAATTCTTTGAGGATCACGAGACTTGGTTCAATGGATTATTGACTGCCTAAGTAGAGTATTTCGGAGCACACGCACGACTCTTGTTGATAATGACCTAACTTGGACACCTGCACCTTTCACATGGCTCAACTCAGTTGGAGTGGTGAGGGGATTGGATTTGCCGGTATGAGACGCGCACAAGTGGAAACATTTGTCCTCCTCTAGGGAGGGAAGTGCACCCCAACCCGTCCAGTGATTAGGAAGTCTAAAGACAGGAGGCTGTGGGTTGCGATAAAGCTTCAAAAGAGGGATAGTCTACTGGCTCAAGAGGAAAAACTCCTTATGTAAATGCTGTTGTATATAGTATTCAAAAAAAAAGTTCAGGCATGTACAAAAATAAAAAGCCTGCAAAGTATGTGAATATGTTGTATAGAAAATAAGCAAGCTTGAGTTCCAAAGTCATATCATGTGAGCCTGCAGCAGGATGACTTGACTACACTGGTCTTGCATCCCAGGATAGGTAGCTACACTGGCTACCGTCCATTCTTCTCTTCACCCCCTCCTCTTGAGCTGGTTGCCACTTGAACTTAGAAGGGAATACCCCGCTCCTCGAGGATGGAGTTATTGGATTGGGGAATCATTGGGTTGTCGTACTGGAGAAGTCAGTCTCTTTGTCATTCTAGTTGGGGAGAGCCACCATCACTACACTGTACAAGTCAGATTCATAGTGGTAAGAGTTTGCGTATGAATTGAGATATTTCTGACCTGGCTATTGAGGAGACTTGAGCAGAGTTTTGGGATTCTCAAGGGCTATTGGATTTCAAACACGGTTCTCACTAAGGTTCCGCCCGCATTAAAATTCCAAAGGTCCGACTTAAGCTCCAAACTTTGATTTTGTGAAGACAAGTTCGATAATCAAATAAAATCCACATTTCTTCTTTTTCTTTTCTTTCTTTTTCTTTTTGCACTTATTGCATAAGTGTTTGCTAGGGACTAGCAAAGGTAAATAGGGGGATGATGAATCCACATTTCATCATCTTTATTCTATCATTTTGGCACCAAAAACCCTAGCAAATGCCTGTAAATAGCATTAAATAGAGCATCTTAACATTCATGTATGTGCATCACATTAGTGTATAAAATACTGTAATTAAAGCCAAAATTATAAAATAAATAAAGAAAATAAAAAGAATAAAATATTGTAAATATTTATGACCTAAAACCCCGAGACCTAGGCATCTTGATGGATAGGTCGACAAGGAATAAAGCAGGGGGAGATAAGGTCAAAAATACAGTATAAAAACCTATACTTTCTATTCATTCTTTATTCATTTTGGGACCTATTTTTTGTTCCACTATTTATACATCAAATAAAGAAACTTTGTACATGAAAGTTGTAGATAATTTAATAAAGAAAAATACAAAATTGATTTCACGGAAAAATAATGTACAGATAAAAAGTTATGGTCTGAATAAAAATCCAGAATCCCAACTTCCCAGACCCGTATCTCACAACTGACAACTCCAAATGCAGCAAACTCACTTTAATTGTATATAGAATACAATAAGCTATTTAATGGCGGTGGTTTCGCATTTGGCGGAGCTACGGTTTGAAAGTTGAGTTTTGGACCCACATTGTATAGTGTACAGAATAAAATATTCAATTTATTCTTTATTTTTATATTTTTATAATTAATATTTATAATAATTATACATATTAAAATCAGAATAAAAATTCAAAGAGAATTCAAAATAAAATACTTGTATATAGAATACATAGATACAATACTTATATACATACCTATATAACATACTCTTATAATTTATTAAATATACAAAATAAATCAGAAAAATAAAATAAAAATATATTTGTGTATATAAAAATATTTTATAATTTTATAAAACAAGAAATAAAAATAATAAAATTAAAATCACAATTAAAAATCAAATAGTCAAACATATAGATAATATACCTGTGTAGGGGTATAATAGGTAACTTGTAAAAATAAACCTCATAAAAATAATTAAAAATCATAATAGAATAATTTATAAAAAATAAACATTTTATTATTTTATAATTAAAAATCAATAAAATCATTATCTATTTTTTATATATTTTAGAAAGTATTTTTCCAGGGATTTTCCTGGTTGGTCCACGTGGACCAACCAGGTGACTAGGAAAGTTGACCCACTGGTCAACTCTCCTGTCCTCTCCCTGCTGCGTGTCAGAGTGCATTTTGACCCGTTTTCTCGATTTTTTCGAGGCTCGTACGCTCCTCGTTTCACTCCAAGGTCTTCTTGATTTTTGTTCATCGTGCATCGAGGATGCTCGCCCATATCTTCTCTTGGGCTTTGGATCACCACGTCGCTCGATGCAACTCGATTTGCGAGCCCTCTCGACCAATTTTCAAATCCGACCCTCCAGCCCTCTCTTCTTTCTTGAACCGCTTTAGCTTGAGCTACTCCCTCTGAGGGCTTGCGACGGGGTCCCCTGTGATAGAGGGAAAATCCTCTACCTTGTCGAGGTGATCCACCAGTTCGACGGCGTGTTCCAAGCCACCTCCGGCCTCTTGGACGTCGAGGTCCTTCCTTGGGTTCTACAGCCCTTGAGGTCATGTTTTTCTATTTCTTTTAGTTGTTTAGCTAGCTGGTAGTTTTAGGTTCGAATTAGTGCATATCGCTGATCATTCCATCGATTCAATCGCCCTGAATTCGCATCCGAGCACCTTACCGGAGCTTTGGAGCTACGACGGCCTTCATCAAGCCACACCCGCCTTTCATTCACCCTCAAACCACCCTCATCTGCCCTGGGAATGGTCTACTGTCGAATCTTGTGTTCATTTGCAGGTCCCTGGGCCGAAGGATCCCATCTAGGGTCGATTTTTGCGGCAGAAGTGCTACCTGGAGCGGCTCCTGTTCTTCACGTCGCGACGGCTTGTCGGCATGCCTCACGCCATTTTGAAGTCGTCAACAGTTGGAGGGGCGTCCCAGGAGGCTTCGCGAGCTTTTGGAAACGGAGACGGTCAACGGGGGGCGGACCTACGCCGAGATCCAACTCGCCGGCGGCGAGTTCCTTCACAGTTCTTCCCCCTTCGACCGGAGCAGTCGGATCGCGGCTCGTTCTTGGCGCATAGCAGCAACCGTCAGATCGGGGGTGCTCCTGGCCGTTGATCGCCCTTCCAGCATCTAATCCTGGGCCTTAAAATTCGAAGCGGCATCGCGCGTCTGCTGCATGCCACGTGGTTAAGTGTGGTTCATCCCACCGTTCTTCGCCGCCGAAGCTTGGGTATTTTGCGACATAACCCCATCCCGTTTTTGTATTTTACATTAGAACCCGAAGCTTTCATATGCCATTTTGAAGTTTTAGGAATTTTGCAAAGAGGCCCCTCAGTTTTTGCGTATCTATATTTAGATCCCCCCAGGCGCGTGCTTTGCACGAGCTGCTTGGCGTTTTTGCGGAAAACCCCTGGGCATTATATTTATTTCTGTTTAGTACCTAAACTTTCGACCACCGTATAAAAGTTTTGGACATTTTGCTATAAAGCCCTTGGGCTTTTTAATTAATTGCAGTTATATCCGCGCCAGGTCACGTGTCTAAAGCACGTGCCCTCTGGCGTGTTTGCAGGCGCAACCTCGAACCTTTAAATATTTGTGTTTGGTCTAGAAATTATTTCATGCAGTATAATTTTTGTGGGAAAATTTCCTAACAGTCCCTGGATGTTTGTCTAATTGCATGTATGCCCTTGCTAGACCTTTAAATTGTGCTGAATGGCTCTATTTATTTAAGGCCTCATTTGAATCCCAAAAATTCTCAAAAATTAGGGTTAAGCCCCTGGGTACTTGTACTTCCACGCCATAGTTTTAGTTTTTGATTTTATTTTATTTTTATATTTATTAAAAATCAAAAACATGCTTTTTATTCACTGTCTAGCTTAGAAAATGCCAAAAAAATATTAAAAAACCTCGAAAAATTCCAAAAAAAATCTCTAGTGTGTCTACTTTAGTGTCAGTCCAAAAATCACTAAAAATCTCAATAGAAAAACCCTAAAAATTAGAAAATACATAAAAACTTCAAAAAAATATATAAAATCAAAGAAAACTCCAAAAATTACAAACTCAGTTCCTGTTTACTCTATATTCTATTATCTTTATTTTAAAATTAGTTTGAAAAATTTTGGTTGCTGTTTGTTATTTTTAATTCCAATTTTGCTCACAACCAGTACACTGTTCACTGTTTTAGTTTATTTCAGTATTTAAAAATACCAAAACATCTTGAAAATCCCCAAAAATCACCAAAACAGTAAAAAATCTTAAAAATATCAACATCATTTTATTTCTGAATTTTTGGTTATTTTTGCACATTTTTTAAATACTTTATCTTGTCTTTTATTACTTTGCTTATACTGTCCAAATTTGAAAAGAAAAAAATATATAAAATATAAAATTATAAAAATCATAAAATTAAAAATCAAAATACAAAATTAAAAATAAAAAAAAACTAAAAACCCACAAAAATATCTTTGCTTGCTTGCTTAGTGTAGACACTTGACACATTCACTCACTTGTGCACATTTATTTGAATTACCCTGCTTGCTCCCTGTGTTCGAACTCTCTGCATACTTGCCCTTTACATCATTTGTGTAGAGTTAAAAATAAATTTTAACTCCACATTTATTTCTAATTGTTGATCTTTAGTGTGGGTTAATTGTTGATTTTAGTCCAGGATTTATCGTGAGTCGTCACAGCGACAGGTGTCTCCGCCTTGTGTGAGATACCATTTTATACTCCGTGAATTTTGGCTAAATCAACTGCCATCCAAAAATTCTCCTTCATCTGCTTTTGATGCCCTCTCCTGTTGGATAATGTAGAAGAGCCAACTCCGCCTTGCTTGGGTGCACTGGTCCTCCTAGGAGGTCCTCCTTCGCTTGGCGGTCCCTCGTATCAAAGACAAAGAAAGAAGATGGGTCAGAACAGTCAATCAAATAATGTCAATAAAAATAAAAATCAAATAAATAAATAAATATATGATGGACATGAGCAAAGAATTAAATAAATAAATGAAAACCACACAAAATCATACAAAATCCGTTGCCTCCCCGGCAACGACGCCGTTTGATGACTGAGATCTTCCATCGTTCTTGCATTCCACACAAGCGGGAATACAGTCGTTGAGGCGATCGACAAAAGACCTCGATCAATCAACAATTAACCCACAGTAAATATATGCAATGAATATCCAAAAATGTGGAGTTAAAATTTATTATAACTCTACATGCAAATGTGTATAGGTGTAAGCACAAGTAGAGGTCGAACACTGGGAGGCGAAAAGTTGTATGGTGAAATTTGTTGTACAATTATTCAATTCATTGTTCATGTCCATTCCTTTGTTGTTTTTGTAGATTTTTAATTTTATTTATTTATTATTATTATTATTTGTAATAATTTTTGTTTTATATATTATATATATATATATTTATATTATTTTTTAATTATATAATATAGATATACATATACATATATATATACATGGATATATATATATAAGAGGAGAGAGAAATAGATATAATATATAGGTATGTATATAGATATAAATATTTAAAATACATAGATATAATATTTTTTGCTTTCTTATATTTTTCTAATTTTTTTGTTATTTTTCTGGAATATTTCGAATTTTTATGTATTTTTAATTCCTAAAATGTCCCTATTATGGGATTAATTAAATAGGCCGAAAATAATTTGGGTTTTAAAATATAAAATAAGTCCAAAAACTACCCAAATTAATTTTAATACATTAATAATAATATCTAGAGAACTATAAAGGAGAAAATGTATTTTTGGGATTTTTTTAAGGGTTTTTCTATTTGTTGTTGGATTTTGGAGCTTTCTGATTTTTTTATTTTTTTCTTGTTTTTAGGGTTTTTCAATTTCTGTACTCAATATATATTTAAATATACCACATATATTTTTTTTGGAATTTTTCAAAAACATTTTGTATTTTTTTGGTTATTTATAAATTAGACAGTACAAAAATGGCTCCTTTTTCATTTTTAATAATTAGGTTAAATGCAAAAAATGCAAAATAAAATGTGGGCATGAAAGTACACTACGTGAAACATCTAACCTATTTTTTGTGTATTTTTAGGAGTTGCATAGATATTTTTAATAAATACATAAAAGACACAAAAATAAACAGCCTGGTAGGGGCATAAATGCAATAAAAATAACTTGTAGGGGTCACAGTGCAAATATACCAATAGTAAAAACATTTATTTTAATTTTTCGAACTAATTTACAATTAACAAAAATGCCAGGGTATACACTGCAAAATTCACACGCCTCATGTGGGACTGCACGTGAGGCGCGGAAGGCCCTAATTGCAATTACATGAAAGCTCATGGGTCCTTTAGCAAAATTTGCAATTTATTTACAACGTGAAAATTTATTTACAACACTAAAAATTAAATACAAAAAGTGCGGGGGTTGGTTTTGTAATTTATCCCACAGACGCGCGGACGAACGGCTAGATTTGGTTCACTTATACAATTGTCGCTCATCCCGCAACCGCTACCTGTTCGGCAATGAAGGGCTGAGATTAGATCAGCCGAGCTGATCTGACGGTTGAAGCGTCGCTCCATCGGACGACTGGGATTCCAACTGGGGTCTCGTTCTTCATCCGACGGCTAGGAGAGGTGCTGTAAGAACAGGGGAAGAACTCGCCGCTGGCGAGTTTCTCCTGGCGAGATCTCTCCTCTCCGATAGTCCTTGTTGCTTACGAGGGTCTCAAACCGCCTCTGTCGTCTGGAGGTGTCAGATCGGGCCGAGGTACGCTGGAGCACCACCGTGAGCTCGAGGAAGAAACGCGGCTCCAGGTACCTCCGCCCGCTTGTGATTCGTCTCCCGGCACATGTTAGCGTGCCTGACCTGCACAGAAAGGTAGATGGGCTCGAGGGCTCTCTCCTCGACCCGGGATTTGAAGCTGGAAGCAAGGGGATGACAATGGGCGGAGAAGCTCCGGTGGAAGGCAGTGGAGGAGCTTCGATTCGCAAAGCCGATGATGCTTTGGTTGAACAAAGATGGCCAAGCTGTGGAGAACGTGAGAGGGGATGAAATGGAGATGAAAAGACGGTCGGAAACAGTCGAGGGCACGGTGGAGAAGTCGCCGGAGCCGAGCTCTAGCGAACTTCGATTTGGTTAACCTAGGCTACACTAAGGATCTAAATGCGAAATAAAATGCGGGAATGAAATGCAGAAATGAAAATCTACCTAAGAAACATAAATGCACAGCTCTTATACCTGGGGGTCTCCAGGGAGCAGGACGGTCGCCGGAGCGCCGCCGTGGGCGCATCTCCTTCCTTCGCGAGCTTCCGCGACCTTCAGGGGACCTCCAGCTGTCACCTGGATGCACGCTTGGCCGAAGGTTGGGGCTCTAGGGCTAGGGAAATGGCCAAAAAAGTCCGGAGGAAGAAAATGTGTTATTTATAAACAAGGTGGTGCGCCCTTATGGATCAGCTCAAATCAAAGAATCTAGGCTAGGTACAAGCAATCTACAAGGGTGGCGTGGATCATGATGATTCTAGGAGAAACTTCCGTGAAGAGATCGAAGGTGATTGATCACTGTATCGAGCGGGAAAAATGTAAGAATATGGGGGATTGGACAAGTCTGACAGACGTTAGAGGCGTAGGGGGAAGTTGACCGGGGGTCAACACTCCATGGCCTCTGATTGGTCCACGTCAACAATACATTGACTCATTATTTTAGCCTAATAAATGATTTAACTAAAATTTATTTATAAAATAAAAAATGTTTATTAATTAATGTAGTATTTAACTGTGATTTTTATTTATTTTTTGATATATTTTATTAAGGGTTTATTTTAATTATGTATTTATAAGTATATTTATATATATATTTATTTATTTTTATTTTGTATATTTTTATTTTATGATTTTATTTTCTTATTTTATATATTTATAAATTATTTTTGTGAGTATAAGTATATTTTTATTTAATTTTTATTAGTTTATTCATATTTTTAAATAAATAGGTATATATATGTACGTATACTTATAGGTATTTTACCTATATTTTATATATATTATTTATTTAATGAATTTTATTCATTTTCATTTTGGAGTTGTATTTTTAATAAAACATATGTAATATTTACAATATTATAAAAATATGAAAGAATAAAGTAATTAAAGAATGTATTCCCCTTTTATTTATGTACATAAGTGACATAGGTATTTTGCCTATATATTGCATAGACTTATTTTATTTTACAAATTCTTTTTGGTTTAATTCTAATTTCAATATGTACATGTATTACATATATTATTTACAAAATTCTAGAAATATAAATTTATAAAAATAAGGAATAATGAATAAAATGAATATTTTAATCGGACAGACTGCACAATGAAGGCCAAAAACCTAACTTTCACAGAGGAACTCCAAAAATTATGAAACCAATTTTATTAAATAGCTCTTGAAAAGTTATATATAATTAAAGGTGATTTTGATGGATTTGGAGTTTTTATTTGCAGGATATGGGTCTGTGAAGTTGAGATTTTGGCTTTTTATTCTGTGTATAAAATGTGCACTGTGTATCATTTCTGTACAAACTCAATTTTGTATTTTTATTCACATTATTATTTACAACTTTCATGTACAACATATTTTTATTTGATGACTACATAAATATATACAAAATAGGTGTCAAAAATGCATAAATGAATGAATAAATAAAGGGATTTTTACCCGGCAGACCCTGTAATCTTTTGCAATTTCCGCTACGACCTTTGAAACATCCCATAAATAAATGAGGTCGTAGCGGTAATTGCAAAAGATTACAGGGTCTGCCGGGTAAAAATCCCGTAAATAAATGAGGTGTTTATTGCATTACTGACCCTTATCTCCCCCTACTTTATTCTTTATCGACCAATTCCATGCTGGCCTTGGTCTCGGGGTTAGGGTCATAAAATATTTGCAATATTTTATTCCTTTTTCTTTTCTTCTCTTTATTCTATAATTTTGGCATTAAAAACCTTATTTTATGTATAATAAATACAATGAATAATGAACACTATTATGGGTAAATTGATGTCATTTACATGCACTTGCTGGGGTTTTTAAGGCCAAAATGATAGAATAAAGGTGATGAAATGGAGATTCATCAGATTCAACAGTTTAATAATGACCATCCCCGATCGTCATCAAAGGTGACAATCAATGATCGTCCCTGATTGTCATAAGAGGTGACGATCATTGCCCGTCTCGATCACATATTTAACAAATTGCCCAGTACAAATTTTGAAGAATTTAAACTTTTTAGCAAATCATATTTGGTTGCCCATGAATTTTTAAAAAAACCCACAATAATACATACAAAATCTGCCTTTATGGACGATAACTTACATGGATAATAATATTCGATGATATATGTGCCCACTTGATTTGGATTTGGGGCATGAGAGACATTGCTCTATCAAAATGGACAATTCAAAAAAGAAAAACAACAACAAATAAAAAAATCAGAGATATCAGGAGGAGAAAAAAATCCCGACACATATCTCTACTTCCGCTCGTCGTTTCTCTTCCTCCAGTCCAACCACATGAACACATATCTTTTCCCAACATAAACCCATCGAAGACAAAATAAAAATTGTATCCTTGGCATATATCTTTCTTGCATTCACCGCTTCACCTCTCGTCTTCATTCCCTTCTTCTCGCTAGAGAGTTCAATCTTTGGGAAACACACGAAGGTGTATTATGAAATTGGGAAGCGGCGGAGACTGAATAGATGCTGCTCGAGGGAACCTTCATTTCATATTCCGTCCTGAGAATTTCTGCTCGTTCCTCAATCGAGAGGGGAGGATTAGCTCCGGGGTTGTTCGCTATCATTCTTCCCCGCTATTCTCCTCTCCCCTCTTGTACCACTTTGTTTCTTTGTGCTCTTCATAGTGTATATGATTTGGGATCCTTGTTGCGATTTTCGGTTTGGAGTTTTGGGTTATGATCAAGATTTTATCTTATTGTGATTGGCGGTGAAATTCAACATTGTGAAGCATCTTGGCTTCTTTGAAGTTAACGATTTACATGATATGGGATCGCCAATATTTATGGTTTGGAACTTTGGCAGAAGTCAAAATTTTATCTTGACGTTACTTGCGATGGAAAATGCTATTGTGAAGCATATCGACTTTTTCTAAGTTCATCATTTTTTCTTCTTATTTCCTTTTCAATGATATGTGCGATTTGGGTTTCTCCTGATTTTTATTTTGGAGTTTTGAATTTAATAAAAAATGATTTAATTTATGGTATATCTAATTTGGATTTTGTCTTTGAGTTTTGAGCGGAAACCAAAAAAATCATGTTGGCTTGATTTTTGGTTGAAGTCACTAATGTGAAGTTGAGTTACTAATCAAACCGAAACGTTTGTATCAATTAGAATTTATTCGATAATATTTTGAAAAATGTTCGTCCATTGCTTAATGAACCGAATATGAACTGTAAACTTTAGTTCGATAGCTTAACGAGCCGAATACATGCACAGCATAAGTTCGTTCCATATATGTATACGCTTGTCAATACGGACATGTAAATTAATTTTATTTTACACAAATATTATACATAATTTATATTTCTAATACAACTAATTTTCCATCATTATCATCCGTATATCTCATTTTCCACACCCCATTCCTCAATCCCTAATACCCCTTTCCTTTCATATTCTCAATTCTCAATTCCAAACCCATCTCCCACCGAATTTCTAATGGCTCAGCGACCGCGACAGAAAAAAAGAGCAGAAAAAAAGAACTCCACTTCTTCCTTTCCCAAATCCCTTTTCCTCTCCCAGAACGCCCAACGCCCCCAAACTCCACCCCTTTCCACATAGTCACCGACGACGACACCTGCCTCTCCTCCGCTCCGCGGTTCCCGCCGGCCAACGCCGTCGCCCAGTTAGCCCTATCTATCGCCACACCACCGCTACGATCCCACTCACGTTCTCAACCCATCTCTTGGCAATTCTGACCTTCGTGAGTAGGCAGGGCTATATACCAATAGTTTTTTAAAACTTGAGTGCCAATTTATCGGTGGATGGCAGCATTGTAAACTTGGGCTTGTGATATACTGCAGGTATCATAGTGCCTTGATCTTCACATTCACGGTGCTTCTAATATCATGTCTATTTTTTTCTTTTTCCTGTAGTGAATTGGGAAGGTCCTATCTTTGACGAGACTTACAGGTCAGGAAAATTGCAGCAGACTGAGGCCACTTAGTTACAGGGGTGCTGATGTTTTTGTGTTGGCCATCTCCTTTAACAGCAGGGCAAGTGACGGGAGCCTTCTCCAGAAGGTATTTTCTAAATCATTTGCATATTTCCGAATTTTTCATTATTTTACTACGTATTATCTAATGCTAATTGCATAACTGAAGAAAAATGCATGCTATCAGTAAAACCATTCTGTTGCATTAGAAAATTCATTGCATACCAGTTCTTGGATCCTTCCACTTTGGACTCAAATGGACAAAGTTAACCCGTACAACTTGGCATTGATCATTGTGGGATTGGAAAAATTTCGAGATGGTAATCATGGCTTTGTTGTGAGACAGTTTCACATGCTTACATATCGTGCACATAGGTGTTTAGTGGGGTTGTTGGTGATCATTTATGTTTGCTTGTGGGTTGTGACCACCCACGGAGACGAGATCTACTGGTGAATTGGTATATGGTGTTACTGTTTTGCGTTCTTGCTTTTTAGTTGGTTTTTTATGTCTACTTGTAGACAAGGTTGGTTGATTATTTATCAAAGCTAACGATGGAAAACCTAGTACACCTGTGATTTTGTTACCTGCCATCAATAGCACCTAACCCGGTTCATGCCCATCTGTGATTCATATACATTGCTGAACACAATGACTGTTTCCATCTAAATAAATAGGAAATGTACACATGCAGTTTTGCTCTATAATAATTGGGTTCCTTATTTTCAGTAAAATTAGTACTTGGTGTGGATTCCCATCGTCAACATGCTCGTTTCAATGTAAAATATAAGCTAACCTGTAATTGTCAGTGATCACTGGATGCCCGAACTACGTCGTTTAGCCCCGACTGTTCCTGTTGTCTTAGTGGGTACAAATCTAGGCGAAGTAACCCGTCCAGTTCATTCTAAAACTTTCAAAGTTATATACTTGACAAGTTGAAAAATTCAGATTTTTGTTTGTTTTGATTCTCCAATATGCAGATCTTCATGAAGAAAGGGCATACATGTTAGATCACTGTGGAGCTATGGCAATCACTTCAACTCAACCAAGTTTTATCCCGACAGTATAAATTGTATAATGTTATGATATTGAATACACCTGAAAATTTAAAACAAAACATATCATAACGTATTCAATTTAAGACTATCGAACCATTGAACTTTGTTATCGAACATGAATTTCAAACTTGTTCATTTTTAGATGCTTGGCTTAAATAAGAACGGTTAACAAATTATTATCGAATTGAGCTCGAGCGTTCATTATGCAAACATACTCGAACTCGAACATAAATTAACGAACGTATATCGAACCGAATTTGAACTCTCAAACTTCTTTATCGAATTGAATTCGAACATAGATATGTTTGTCACGGTTCGGTTCGATTAGTAGCCCTACTGTGAAGCATATCAACTTGTTTGATGTTTTTCATTTTCTACTCCTTTTTGGTCCTAAGATTGCAAATAATTACTGATACTCATAGGAAATAAATGTTACTAGAGAACACCATGATTTTTCTTGAATTATATTTCTTACTTGAAGTTTTGTCTTTGATACTGCATTGTTTTGACTGAAGTTTGTTGCAGGGAAACTCTGCCAGTGTTGTACTGTAGACGGAAGAGCATAGAAGTCCATTACAACGACACTGCTGAAAATGTACCACAAGAGACCGTACTCGGCGCCGGTGTGACACGAATTCCAGACCTCTCTTTCAGCAGACTGCAGATAGGTGACCAAGTACTGAGCAGTGCGCAGAAGCGGGCTTTTGGTAGATTTGCTGCTCGTGAGGCTGCGCTGAACGAGGAATATTGGGTAGGCATTTGATCCTATAGATGTGGACGTTTTGCTATGAAAGTAACACACATCAGTGGATGTCACATATATGTTATCTAAAGCTTATGGAAAAAGAGTCAGGTTTATCAAACACCATACGGAGGTTACACACGGATTCAAAATGAAAGCTTCATTTGCAGGAATATTATACACGTCTCCCAAATGATGATTTTATAAGAAATCGTATTCATTAACACGGTTAAATCATCTAAAGCATATTGAATATTAGTAAACTGGAAAACCATATAAAAACATCTTTTAAACAATTTTCTTGCAAGGCTGTACATATTTTTAGTTCTTTAAGCCCTACTTGAAACCATGCCAGCTAGTAAAACCATTTTGTTTACTTAAAATAAATACCATTCTGTTTATTTCAATGATTTAAAATGATTATTTAGTTTGAAGCAGCAATCACAATCTCCCATGTAAGTTTTTAAACAAACAAAATTTATCATTACTAGATATGTCTAATTTAAGTGACTCGTTATTTGAGGTTCAACTCTTATATCTGAGGTTGGCGAGTATGTTTGATCACGAACTATTACGTGGATATTTATCTTGGTCCCAAGATAAGGTTGCCTCGTGCATTTCTATCAGAACGAATAAAATACCTCAGGTACTGCATGTGTCTAATTTGAATGATTTATCATCTGAGACATAGCATAATGATTCAACTTCGATATCTGATGTTGCCGAGTATGTTTGATCATGAACCATTATATGATCATTTCGCTTTGTCTATTATGCCCACGTGAGTCGAAAGTTCACCTCATGCACTTCTACCAGCAGATTTTTCATCTTAACTTTGCAGGCAGCAGCATGGCTCAGGGCAGAAGCACATTATGAAGCCTTAACATATATGAGGTACGTGGTATGCCATTTCTTTAATACATTACTTTGGTGCTTCTGTTTTATCAGCAATCAGATGTTAAGTTTCACGTGTTAAACAGGCACGTTGACAGTTTCAAAAGGAAGTACTCAGAGCAGGTTGGAATTCTCATCTCAACAAACTGTTAGCATCGCAAGTCTTTACCTTTTAAATATTTAAATACATTGTCTAAGCTTTATAACTATTAGGATGTCTTTCTGTTGTCTCTTCTAGGTATTCTCAGCCTGTGTATTTTTGCATTTGAATTGATGAGGTGTTTTGTGGTCAGGTGGCTCGTAGTTCCTTGTCTTGGGCCAAGCATTTTGTGGTCATGGATTCTGCCAAAGCGTGGCAGTTGGAGAAGATATGGCTCAAATCTGCCACTTGGTTGACATAGAATTGTTTCATCCAGAATCGTCTGAACATCGGCTATAAACCATGAGGCTGAAATATCCAAGCATAAATCTTAATAAACCACTTAGTTGCAGCCAAGCTGCCAAAACAAACAGTCCAATCATGAGGCATGTCCCTTAAAGAAAAAATGAGATTTACTGGCCATTTGAGTAATGTCATTTCTTATTCCCCCTTTTGTATTGCATAATATGCTATTGTAGATCCCATCACGGTTTTTATGTGCTTTACCCCAACTCAATGATTCACGCGAACTTCTCTTGCTATGATTTTCAAAGTTCCAGATCATAAAAACTATAGCCAGAGAGAAAATCATACTTCACTATTGTTATGTGTGTCTTTGTATCTTGAAGCATTTTTGAAGTATTTTATCACCAATGACGCATGGAGGATCTTATGTTATTCAATTTTTCATAGAATCCTTTTCACAATACATTTTTCTTGTGAACTTGCTGCACATAATCCTTAGCTTTTGTCAAGGTTGCGAAGTATCTGATTTATAGAACATGTACTCATACCAGCCCTCGAAAAATCATATTGTGTACTGTAGCATTCTTCTTCATACGTAGAAATGCTTTACCTAAGAGTCCAAGAATGATGTAAATAATCTTTAATGCTTATACTGAGATATATTTCAACTGTATTGTAAAGATTGCTATATTTGTTAAGGTTACTCTGTTAAGTTATAATCGTAAAGATTGTTATATTTGTTACTCTCTTCAATTAGAAGCTCCAATCATTTTCGTGATTTCAGGAATTTTATGCTCTGAAAAGAAGGTGTGCAGGCCGAGATGGCAACTCACTGAAGTGTTCCTGCATTGTTGCAGTATGCTTTTTACATTCGAATCTTTTTTCTTAAAATCATCCCCTACAATGGCCATATGTTTCTTCTATAAAAGATTGGCAGGGTATCAGCATAATGTACTCATGTAAGGGGAACTTTAACACCTTTCTTGTTTCAAAGAAATAGAAATTGGTATTAGTATATCTAAGAGCAGCCTCTGCCTTCTACGCAGCATGTTTTGTTCATGTCTTGTGTGTATTAGAACATAGTCTATCCTCTAGGAAAAATCATTTATTGTCTTAATACTTTCAGGCATGGGAAAATCTGCCCGGGGAGGAGGGCGTAGATGCAGAATGTGTTCTGTCTGCCTGCATGAAGTATATTGGCCTGTATCATTTATTTCAAGTGTTTTTCACTAGGTAATTGTGTGCATTGCAGCTTCTGTGGACTAGGTCAATCCATTCATGGTAAACGTTTTAACAGTCTCTTGGGAGAGAGCTTGGTGGATGAGCAACCTGCAGTTTGTTTTATGCAAATGAGTAACCTACAATCGCAAATTTTTTGTTGAAAGGATCTGTAAATGCTTCATGTTTACATCGGATCCCTATTTGCATTGAACAGTAGTCCCTTTATTGTTAAACAAACACAACTTGATTGATTAACAATGTACAAGAATAGGTAATTCTACCTTGCTAGAGTCATTTTAAGAGTTGCTAGGTTGGAGGGAATGTAGCAGGAGAGGATGATCTGTAGCAAGGTTCGATGGCTGCTTTAGAATGGGATTGTTACTCTAACATGATGATTGTGGGATAGCTTGACCAGTGGACAATATTCAAGACTTCAGCACATCATGTCTGGTGCAATATGAATAAGCAATGAGTATCGAGTGTTGTAAGAAAGTTTTGGCTACATTGTGTTGGAAAGAATGAGCCAGCCATCCAGGGCAGGGGACAATACATCTAAGAACTGTGATAGAGTGTTGGATGTTTTCCCTGCTTTTTTATGGAAGTGGGAGGAGTGGTCTGCTTTATTAACGGTGGTTCGCATACTATGGAGACATTTGAGGACTTTTTGAAGTTTAATGACCTCTAGTAGGCATGTCATGAGGAAAATGTTCTTAAGGTGGACTTGTCTGTGGATGCTTGGGCGCTGGCTGCAGAGTGCTTTCACAGTGATTTGGCAATAGGACTCCCTATAATCAGCTCATAACTATCCGAGCAACATTCATGATTTTCTGGACCTTATGAGGATGGATATCAATCGATGAAATGTGTATCTCGGGTAGTGGGATCAGGAGACTTCTTCTGTAGCTATAGTTTTTAGTTTTATACATTATTGAGATCACCACACCATTATTCGACTCTCATTTTTTGTAAGACCATTATTCGACTCTCATTTCTAATTCTACAACGACTAGTTGGCTATCATATAGCATGTGGAGGTCCCTTTGAATTTGAAAATCATGCTGATAATGGAAATTAGAGAATCAAGTCGAAACATGAAGAATATGAGACACACTAGTGTAGCTCCGGATTGGAAAGACAACGTGTAGAAGCAAACCGTCAAAATATAACTTACATGGTTTGAGACGGTCTGGATGACAATCTTATTTTATGGGAGAAGCAACCTACTGGTTGTTTGTAGATTAATTATTTTCGTTGAAACATGTAGCATAAGGCAATGGAAGGTCCTACATGTAGGCCCCAATCACACCCAACTCTCTCATAATGGACAATGAGGAACTAAACACATGATCTTATAATACAATATGTGGATCTATCCACAACTTTCAGTTACCGATTTGACTTAATCTTCCATCATCATCATCGTCATTATTATTAAAAATCCCCATTAAATGGAGTATGCATGCTCAACTTGGACAAATTGAAAGCTATCACCCACTCACATTGACTACATGGCATCCGAATTATCTTGATTCAGTGCGTACTTCTTTGATTATTGACGATGAAGATCATGCCCTTCAGGTTTTGTTCATGAGCGGGAGAAACTAGAGGTTGGAGTCTACAATGATGATATGTTGTTTGGTTATGCGGTATGTATCTATGTTGATCGAAGTCATTGGCATTACAACAATTCATCTCAGCATAAGACAGGTTCATCCCTCTCAGAGATCGAAAGTCATGGAAATAGATATATGAAGATTTCAGAAATAGACATCTCTCATAGGGATCTTGAAGCAATGCTTAGGAATGTGGCTGCGCTAATTGTGTATGCGGCCACATATGCCTATGCGGTAGTTGAGCTGAACACATTCGTAATGCATTGCCTTATGTGATCTACATCGCATATTCGTTCCACATAACATCATACTCATTAACATAGATTGCATATTCAGTCTGCTAAGTAAATAGAGTTGAGGTATAACTTTGACTTTAACACTTAGCTATTTTAAGAACCTTATAAATATTCTAGTTAGTAGTTTTTATGCCTTGTAGTAAGGAGAACAATCCTTACATATAGGCCATGTTTACATTCTTCTACTATCCAAATATATGTTAAGTCTACATGTAGAGAGAAGCAAAGAAAGTTGTAAGTGAAGCTAAGTCGAAAGCTTATAAAGTTCTGTACAGAAAGCTTGGCTCGAAGGAGGGCTTGAAGGATATATTCAGATTGGCCAGAACAAGAGAAAGAAAGATTTAAGATCTTTCTCAAGTGAGATGCATCAAGAATGAGGAAGGGCAAGTGCTTGTTACTCAAAAAGATATAGAGACTAGATGGAAGCAGTATTTCCATAAGCTTTTCATTGGGGAATGGAATAAAGAGATTACTTTGGGAGATCTTGCTGGTAGTGAACGTTACCTCAATCGTGCAAGCTATAGACGGATACAAAGGAAGGAAGTAGAGGAGACTTTAAAGGTTATGGAACCTTGGAAAGCGGCAGGACATGATGATATTCCTATAAATGTTTGGAGAGTTCTAGGTAAACATGTTTGACTTGACTCACAAATTTATTCAATATTATTTGACGAAGAAAGAAAATACATGAAGAATGGAGGAGAAGCATTGTGGTGCCTCTTTATAAGAATAAAGGAGACATTCAAAATTGTTAGAATTATAGAGGCATCAAACCGATGAGCCATACTATGAAAATTTAGGAACTTGTGATCGAAAGAAGATTGAAGCAAGTTTCCAAAGTAACTGAAAACCAATTCATATTCATGCAGGTCGCTCAACTATCAAAGCTATCCATTTGTTGAGGAGAATAATGGAGCACTAAAATGAAGAATCTCCATATCATTTTTATTGATTTGGAGAAGGCTTATGATTCATTCCCAAGGGAGATATTGTAGAGAGTTTTGGAGAAGTGATAAGTACATGTCCAATAACCTTATACATGATATGCATGATGTGTTTTATCTTGTGTAAGGATCCAGTCTAGGAACGTCAGCATCGGGATGCATTAAGGTTCAACTTTGAGTCTATTCCTTTTTGCTTTGATTACGGACGAGTTGACTAGTCACATTCAGGATGATATACCTTGGTGTATGTTGTTCGTCAATGATATTGTGTTGATTGATGAGACAAGAGATTGTGTAAATGAGAAGTTGGAGGTTTGAAGATATACCTGCTTTAAAGGCTAAAGGATTTCGTATAAGTATGACTAAGACTAAATATATGGAGTGCATATTTGATGGGAACACCGGTGAAGGACTTGAGGTAAAGATTGGAGACGATAACATTCAAAAGAGATATTTTTTTAGATACTTGGGATCTATTTTGCAACAAGATGGGGAAACTAATGGAGATGTTACTCATAGAATAAATATAGGTTGGCTAAAGTGGAGAGGAGCCTCTATTGTTCTTTGTGATAAGAAAATCCCTTTGAAAGTCAAAGGAAAGTACTACAAAGCTACTGTGAGACCCGCTATGATCTATGGATCATAATGTTGGCCTGTGAATCATAGACATGTGCAACGAATGACAGTAGTAGAAATGAAAAATGAAAAATCCTAAGGTGGACATGTGGTCATACACGAAAAGATTGGATTCCGATGATGCGATTAGAAGGAAAGCTGGTGTAGTTTCGATAGAGGGTAAGATGAGAGAACATCACTTAAGATGGTTTGGTCATTTGCAAAGGAGATCGGTTGTTGCACCAATTAGAAGATGCGAGATTTGGGATGTTGAGTCGGTTAGGAGAGTGAGAGGAAGACTAAGAAGTGTTGGAAAGAGACTATCCGAGTGGATCTCGGTTATTTGGATTTAAGTCAGAGAATGACCCAAATAGATCAGAATGGAGGCAAAAAATCCATGTAGCCGACCCTACTTAATCAAGGTTTAGAAAAGCGGTATGCGTATGCATTTGGACAGGTCACTGAATAACGATTAAGCGGTGTGCGAGGGCATATGCGAGGTATATGCGGTTCTACAGAGTTTCCTAATTTTTTATTTACAAATAAAAAATATCTACAAAAGTGATTACGGTTGAGCCGATTTTCTTGTGAAATAAGAGGTCAGTACAATTAAGTGTCCTTGTCATTATCCATCTACTTCCAGACGTGGTTTAAGGATGCAAATACATTATGAACATTGAGATATATCATTCCATATTTACTTTTAGTTATTTAAAATATAACAATACAATAATATTCCCACTAAAATCTTCATATTAACATAACTGGTTGAAAATCTTCTTCATGTCATTACAGAGAAGCCTACACCTACAACATAGGAAGAGAAAAAAATCCAAAGCAAGTAGTAAGAAAGACAGAGAAACAAGCATAATGAATTGTCAAATTGGTGGATATTAGTTTCTGAGGAGTTCTTTTCAGTGGCCCCTTGCAAATCTAGAAGAACATACTATTAACATTTTACCATGTGATAATGTCTGCTAGTTGTACAAGGAACTTCAATATATTTATCGAGCAATAATTATAAGAAAAGTATAAAAACTACAATGGATTTCTTATTGTAGATAATATATATTGAGCAGTAAATACTTACTGTGCGTCCTTTGCAACCAACTGAATGACCCAAAAAACATCAAAAACCCTAAACAATCAAATTAATATCTTAATAACAAACAACTGAATGGCTAAAAAAATCAAACATAAAAAACGGGGATCTAAAACATCAAAAAACAGACCTAAGTTGGCTTAAGTGGTGTAGGTTGATGCAGAATGAAGGTTGGCGCGCGGCGGGAAATAAATTTGAGCGGTGGAATTTTTTGGTGGAGAAGAATTGGAAGGGTTGAGAAGAGAAACTCGTTGGGAATACGAGGGAGTAGGAAGAAGAAGAGCGCATATCGCGTAGGGGAGAGAGAGACGAGATAGGAGAGAGAAAATAAATCTCAATTTTTATAAATCACTGACTGACAAAAACAATGGACCATCATCCCTTTATATAGGAGGGATGAGTTTATAAAAATAGAAATCGAATTCAAATTGAAACTAATTATCCTAATTTGACTCTAACCAATTAACCGACTAATTTGAAATTCAAATCTGTAACTAATTATTTGAGATCACAGGCGATCTCATTTATTTAATTAAAATCGCGACAACTCAAATAAACGTAAATAAAATTAACGGATATAAATTTAAATAAATGCAGCCTTATATTTCCTTTTTACGCTGCATCAACTCTCCTCCGCTTTTAAAAATTCGTCTCCCAATGAATTGTTGGATCTGCAAGCTTGAATGTTGATAATTGTGGATCCACGTGCTCGGTCGTCCCCTGGAAGAATTGGTGTGGAGCGAACGGCGGAATCCATCCATGCGCGACGCGGGCGTTGGCGACGTGGGCCTCGTTTTGGAAGAGCAGGTGTGGCGCATAGGCGGGCGTCCATCCGGATTTCATCCCGTTGACGTGGTGCTTGAAGAACTGATGTGGCATCTTCATGACGATCAACTCGGCCCGTGGAGAGTCCATAGCGAAGCAATGGCACAAGGAGAGGAGAGGGGGAGATGTATCCAAGGAATAAATCCATGGGGTCTTTAAAAAGGTGAAACCCACGGTCCTAGTCCTAATAGGATAAGGAAGTCTCCCAAATTTCCTTCTTTCAGCACTTCTTTTAAAATATTTCCGTCACAGGGGGTTTGATTGCAATTTTTGCACCCCTTCAATTAAGTTGAATTAATAGCATAATGCCTCCAAATAAACCTTTTGGTAAAAACTTATGGGAGGAGGGGTCTCGTGGCAAATTTCCCAAATCAGTTCCCTAATTTCCAGGGAATTGGCCATGACGGTATCCCTAATTGGCGTTAGGTTTTTCCTCATCCTAATCAGGTGGCAGCGGCATGAGGAACGGGGAAGGTGGCGCCCGTGAGTTCGCGCCCAGGCGCTCTGCGCGGCTGATGCTTTTCGCGAAGGTGGCGAGAGGGGCAACGCTTGGTGGGTCGCTTGGCGGCAATAGAGGTGGTGGCGTAGACGGCCGAGCGACCGCAGGCGGGGGGGGGGGGGGGGAGGGGAGGAGAAGGCGGTATGGGGGCCGAGTCGGTGAGGAGAGGAATGAGGATTGCAGGGAGGGGCGGCGAGGAGGGGAAGGTATTAGGGAGGAGGTTTCCGCAGGTAGTACGCAGGTGGCGGGAGGTGAAGTCGCGGGAGGGAGCACGCGGGGTGTGGGATGGCAAGGGGTAGGATGGGGGCCTGGGGGGTGCTGGAGGAAGGGAATGTGAGTATCGGGGAGGCGGGAGGAGAAGAGGGTGGAGCAGGGGGTTTCGCCGAGGAGGGGCGGGTGGTGGCTGACTGGGGCGATGTAGCGGGATTTGGGGAGGCCTGGGTAGGCTGCAGCGGGGTAGGAGGGTGTATCGCGAGGGGCCCGGGAGTGGCGGGGAAGGTTGGCGGGACTGGGAGTGTTAGGGGCGAGGGGGTGGCCGCAGGTACGGGGGTCTGGGCTGCAAGGGCTTCGGGGCTGGGGGCTGGGGTTGTGGTCGTCGAGGAAGGTAGGGGACTACCTGGGCTAGTTTGGGCAGTGCCAGGACGACCGGAGGGGGCGATGGAATCGATTCCGGTGGCGGAATCAGATCTGGGAGGTGCTGGACAACGGGCGTTTCGTCGTCGACGCTCTCTTTTTCGTGTTTTTCTTCATCAAAATCGGCTTTAGTAGTGGAGGATTTTAATTCGGCGGCGCATGGGGTCTTGAAGTCAGCCATCCAATCTCGAAACTCTGACTGGAAATCAAGCCATGAGGACTGGAAATTACGCAGTGCGTCCATCTTCTTATTGTAAGCGTCGTTGGATCGACGTGTTCGTTCGGATGAACGATGGTGCTTCGTCGTATGTCGACGCGAATGTCTGGACGGATCGTTTGATCACGAGGACGATCTGTAGGCCATGCTCTGATACCAAATGATGCAGAATGAAGGTTGGCGCGTGGCGGGAAATAAATCTGAGCGGTGGATTTTTTTTTGGTGGAGAAGAATTGGAAGGGTTGAGAAGAGAAACTCGTCGGGAATACGAGGGATTAGGAAGAAGAAGCGCGTATATCGCGTAGGGGAGAGAGAGACGAGATAGGAGAGAGAGAATAAATCTCAATTTTTATAAATCACTGACTGACTAAAACAATGGACCATCATCCCTTTATATAAGAGGGATGAGTTTACAAAAATAGAAATCAAATTCAAATTGAAACTAATTATCCTAATTTTACTCTAACCAATTAACCGGCTAATTTGAAATTCAAATCTATAACTAATTATTTGAGATCACAGGCGATCTCGTTTATTTAATTAAAATCGTGACAACTCAAATAAACGTAAATAAAATTAACGGATATTAATTTAAATAAATGCAGCCCTATATTTCCTTTTTACGCTGCATCAGAGGTGCTTCGCATGGTTGGAGGCAGAGGCGGAGGAGCATTACACAGTTTGAGGCGAGACAGAGGTGGTTTGGGGCGACGGTGGAGGCGGAGATTGGAGGAGGATGCGGTGGAAACGAGAATCGGGGGCTCGAGGGCTTCACTAAACCCTATCGAGGGGTTCTGGAAGTGAATTGTGGGTTTCACCTAACCCTATCGGGCTCCCCTAACCCAATCATATCTGGATATTAAGATCTGGATTCGATTACACATTTATGAAAGCCATCTCTCTAGGCGGGTGCACACTACGCGTATGCAGCTGCACAGCCCGCATATGCGCAAATGACACATAGAAGGGAGTTTCGTGTATGCAGTACGCTGAAAAGGCCACACACGCATATGCGGCATGGCCAGCCGCTTTCGTGAACACTACACTTAGTTGTGGGAGAAATCTTTGTTGTTGTCTACATGCTTTCTTTAAATTCTATTATTGAATACCAAAATTCCTTGTATTTAAAGAAATGAAATGTTAATAATGATTTTTTATTTATTCTAAATTAAAAACGTAAACCATGCAAAACAAAATTTTCTCACGTAATATCACAATCGCTATGTCGTAAATTGTTTGAAAGAATACGATAATGTATTTCTAAATTGTACCTTGAAGTGGGGACTCTCTTAAAGAAAGGTTAAAGGATTTCATATTGGGGACGATCTAGGACTAATGGAGCATAATCACTTCCCTTTCGTGTGTCGAAAAAGAATCTCATCTCACCCCTTCCACATGGATGAACGTGCGCCTCTCTCCGCTGGCCTCGATAATTGATGGAATCTAAAACTTTACTCTCATACTTTTCTCTCCCGTACTTGTAAACCAAGCTGGGAGAAGAAACAACCATATAGTCATTGATGGACTTGTTATAGCAATTGGAAAGTGTGCACATGCCTTCTGATGGGCATGATCGTTGGTGTTGACATGATGGGGTCCTTTCTGTGAGCAAGGCTTAACGGGCTTTGAAGGGCCCAACTATATATGATCCGGGTGGAAACACGATGGATTGCAAAAGGATATGGAATTGGAAGTTACCTACACGGGTGAAGGTTTTTCTTTAGCTTTTCCAAAAGGGGAGGCTGCTGACGACCGAGAGATTTGCATGGTTTGTTGAGATGACAAGTCCTTTATAGCAACGATGTTCGATGAATGTAGAGAGTGCTGAGCACTTCTTCTTTGGATGTGGTTTGTCGGCGGCAGTTTGGGAACTTTTTGGGGGACTGGCGGTATACTCCCATGGGTTCTCGGGGTTCTGGAAATCTATTGGGGAGGATCGACGCGACTCTGAGAGGGATCATTCTGATTGCTTAGTGATGGTCTGGGCTCTCTGGCTTGATAGGAATAGTTTTATTTTTCACCAGGAGCATATGTATGTCGAGAATATTGTGGCTCATGTTAAGTCCCTTACCGAAATCTATACTATGTAACATATGATGTGTAATTTTTTGGTGAATTAATGGTAATGTTTTTGGGTACCCATCTATATGATGGTGACCCTTTTTGCTTTCAAAAAAATATCATATATTCAAAAAATATAGTTTTCTTCTCTCTTTCTTTCCAACCTTTTATTCTATCATCTTTCATTTCATTCTTTCATTTTTTCATCTTTCCATTTTTTCTCAAATCGTCTTTCATTTCCTTTTTCTATCTTCATTCATCTTCTTCTATATCTCTCTCTCTCTCTATATATATTGAACGATTCTTCTTGTCCTTTTACTTTTATCCTTGTAGCCCCTTCTTGGGCCTAGAACTAAACAAACACTATAGAATAAATAATGTCACATGCGTAAACCCAAATGTTGGAGGCTAACAGTGCCCTTCTTCTTCCATGCTCCTTCATCTCCATCTTGCCATCAGGGTCAAGGGGGAGATGCCCATTCCATGTGGCATCTGTTAAGAGGGACTCATTATTATGCCTATTCTTCTGGTGCACTCTCGTGCGATGGGCTTCTTGTATGCTGCCATGCTACAATTGTTGAGATATTTGTATATCGTTATATTGTTTCTTATTTCTATATCTTTTATGTACCCTTAAGTAATTTACCCGATGATTTTCTTTTACATAAGAGATCCCTATGATCTTTATGTTAAAGCAAGCAATTCTATTTTTTCTACATGGTATCAGAGCGATGGTCCTAGACCGGAGTTCTAGTATACCACCAAACCCTAAGCCTACCCGCGTTCCCCCTCCTGGGCTGCCTCTGATTGGCTGCAGCCCCCATCCACCATGGAATGCCGTATCGATATCGATATCGTTTCAATATTGTATTGATACAATATTTCGACGATATATCGACGAAATATCGTCGAGATATCGCCCATATCGACGAGCCTTTGTGAAGAAAATGCCTGTAAATCAGGATATATCGCCATATCGGTGCCCATATCGGTCCCATGTCAATATCGATATATGGGCGATATATCGCCGATATATCGCAATATTTCCTTCCATGCCATCCACTGCCCCCCTACGGGCTGCCGCCCCCGACTGCCGCCCCCGACTGCCGCCCCTAGGCCACCGTCCCCTCTGGCCACCGTCCGAGATCCTTTTTCGTGCTTTCACGCTCCTCCGTAGTCCGGATTGCAGTTTGAAACGATCTGACTTTGACTTGAAAACGTGATTTCGGACCTACAAATCACGTTTTTCTGTCCTAGCATACATCAAGGATTGAAGAGGAGGGTTGTATGGGTCTAAACGTACAACTACTCCTTCGTATGATTGTGTAGACTCGCTCAGAATAGTCTACTCTCCAGTCGAGTTCCATTTTTTCAGCTATTTTTTTATCATATCAGAGAACAAGGGTGATATATTTTCGTCGTTCGATGCCTTCAAGGGCCTAGCTCCCATCGTGAAGATGGATGGAAGCAACTACGAGTTGTGGTCCATGCAGTTTCGCACCTTCATGCATTGCAATAACAAGGAGCACATTTTGACTGATTCATAGTCGACGGAGAAGATCAGGGCTAATGCTCCTTGGAAGCAAGATGATGCTTATGCACGGATTTGGATATCCGAGACGTTCACCATGAAGATTGCCAACATCATCGTCAATCAACCCACAACCAAGGCTATGTGCAACATCTTAGCTGCCACATATGGGCAAGCCAAGAATGAGAGCAAGGTCCTCCAGTTGCAGTATGGCATATTCTCGACCAAGCAGAATGATCGGCGTCTTCATGTCCACTTCTCGCATCTTCGAGGCATGTTTGAGCAACTTCATAGCTTTATGCCCATTACTACCAGCACATAGCGACAACAAGCATACTGAAATGTCACTATGACATGGGGCTTTCTGTCATCTCTTGACTTTGAGTACGATGCAACACATACTCAACTGCTTACTGGAGAGACGGTACCATCGATGGAGGAGATCTACATGAGGTTGAGCAGAATCACTAGTTCATCAACTACCATGGCACAAACTCCCTCTACGATGGCGGCTTCTCGCGGCAGAGGAGGTACTTCACAGTTTCGTGGGCGAGGACCCCATGGTCTTGGAGGAGGAAGTCAACGTGGCCCATGCACATACTGCCATCGTCCAGGTCATTTTGAGGAGACATGCTATCTGAAGTATGTGTATCATGCATCTGCTCGTGTAGCTGAGCAGACAAAGACTACTCTGGTTCCCTCTCATAATGCGAGGCTCGGCGATATTGTCTCTCGATTGAGAGAGATGATAGCCACCGCCCACACCAGCTGCAAGACCTTCAGACGTTGCAGCTGCTGCCATAGCATCTACGAGGTTGTCAGGTATTGCTTATGCACTTACCAGTTGTAGCGGCTCAGATTTGGCTGATTGGATCATGGACTCCGGTGCATCTCATCATATGTGCGGAGATCGAGTACAGTTTAGTTCTTACAGATCTATTCCTCCTGGTAGATCAGTGTGGTTGCAAATGGGGTTCATTTACCCATTGTTGGTCATGGAAGATTGTCCTAGCACCCTTGATGCACCTGCAGAATGTCTTACATGCTCCAATATTTTAGATGAATCTTGTCTATTAGTCAGATTGCGAAAGATTTACATTGCCATGCCATATTTGACCCATCTTCTCTTATGTTTCAGGACATACTCACGGGTAGGGTGATTGGATGTGGTCGTGAGCAGAGAGGGCTTTTCAGACTGGTCCAACATCTTTTTGCTGGTATTGCTACTATTTCTACTGGGCCAGTCTCTTTGTTCATGTGACACCTTTGCTTTGGACATCTTCCTCTGCAGAAGCTATGCCATGTCCTTCCTCAAATATCTACTCGTACTACCCCAGATTGTGAGGCATGCTAGCTTGGGAAGCATCATCGTTCCTCCTTTCCGAGTAGCTAGAGTCGTCACAGTATTCAGTTGTTTGAGTTATTTCATTTTGATATTTGGGGTCCTAGTCGTGTTCCCGATCATCAGAGCATTGATTCTATCCAGTCGATGTAGATGATTTTTCCAGACTTTCTTGGGTATTCTTGTTAAAGAATAATCTATCATTAAATCATTTCTTATTGAAATACAGAATATTTTTTCTGCTCATATGAAGTTATTCCCATTGACAATGTCTTGGAATTTTCCACATTACAACTATATGCCATCCTCAGATCTCTTGGTATTGTTCACCAGACTTCTTGTGCATATACATCGCAACAGAATAGTGTTGCTGAACGCAAATGCCGTCATCTTCTTGATGTCACGAGGACTCTTTTGATTTAGAGTCGAGCTCTTCATTCGTTCTGGAGTGATGCGGTTCGCACTGCATGCTATTTAGTGAACCGTATGTCTTCCACGATCTTGGAGAAACTGCTCCTTTCTCGATTGCATTTCCCGAGAAGGACCTCTTCTCCCTTACTTCCAGGGTCTTTGGGACTGTGGCCTTTGTCCACAATTTTACTCTTGGTCGTGATAAGATCTCTTCAAGAGCTATCAAATGTGTGTTCATTGACGATTCTCGTACCCAAAAAGGGTATAGAGTTTTTGATCTTCTAAGGAGAAAGTATTATGTGAGTGCTGATGTCATATTTTTTGAGCATATTATGTATTTATCTCATACATGTGACATATTGTCTAACTCAGACTCTGATGAAGATGTTTTTATTACACCACCTCCTTTACTTACACCACCACCTCCTCAGGTTGAGCCACAATTACCTCCTTCACCACCACCTCCTCCATCTCCACTACCATCTACCCTGACACAGTTTCTACCGTGGTTTTACATTTGCAGGCCCTCTACTCGTTCCTTTGCTCACGTGCCTTCCCTGTAATCCAGCATGCCTCAGGTATGTACTGAACACATTGTTTCTACTGATGGGACTAGTGATATGCTTGTACCGCATGACACTGTACAAGGGGAGCTGATACCATAGAATAGAGAGGCCGGTGATATTGATGTGCCTATTTCCTTGAGGAAGCCGCGTCGTACCTGTGCCACTTATACCTTAGCTGCTCATGTTTCCTTGGATCAACTTTCAGAAGAGTACATGAGGTTTGTAGTGGGACTCCCTGCTGTCACTATCCCGCGAACATACCAGGAGGCAGTACATGACAGTAGCTGGCGACTTGCCATGGAAGAAGAGATGGTAGCTTTGCAGTCTCGTGATACTTGGAGCATTGTTTCTGCTCTACCAGATACCTCTGTTGTGCGGTGCAAATGGATCTTTACGGTGAAGCAATAGGATGATGGCATTATAGATTGCTACAAGGCAAACCTAGTAGCGCGAGGGTTCACCCATACATATGGGGTGGACTATCGGGATACCTTCTCACCAGTAGCTAGACATTCGACATTGCGCATTCTTCTATCGGTTGCTGTGACTCGAGTCTGGCCTCTTTACCAACTTGATGTGAAGAATGCGTTTCTATATGGAGATTTACAAGAGGAGGAATACATGCATCGACCACTAGGTTTTGCTGCTGAGGGGGAGTCTCAGAAGGTGTGCATGCTCCCCAAGGCCACTTACGACCTGCAACAGTATCCAAGAGCTTGGTACTAGAAGTTCTTAGAGTTGATAGATCACTAGGGATTTGCACGGTCCACTATGGATCATTCTCCTTTTCTTAAGAGGACCCAGAGAGGTGCAATTGCAATTCAGGTTTACGTTGACGATATTATTGTCACGGGTAATGATGAGCAGGGTATTCAAGCTGCTAAGGAGTTCCTAGGTCAGCAGTTTGTGATTAAGGATCTTGGCAGTCTACGTTACTTCCTTAGATTAGAGTTCGCCAGGAACTAGTGTGGTCTTGTGATGACCCATAGGAAGTTTGTGACTGATCTTCTACTAGAGACATGTATGTCATGGTGCAAGCCTGCTACTACCTCTATGGATCCGAGTATGGGATTATATTATGATGACATTGAGGAGGTAGATATGAGGAGACACATGGAGCTTAAATCCACTTAATAGTGGAGGTGATGGAGGAGACGGTGGAGTACCCACTTAATGGTCTAGTGGTAATACAGTGTGTCTACCACACAAAAGACCATGGTTCAAATCCCACTCTTGCAGGGGTTGCGTTAGGTAGTCTCGATGGCCATCGTAAAAAATAGTCGAGCCTTTCAACATGGATTTTAGCCGACGCTACTTAATTATGGGAAAAGGCTTTGTTGTTGTTGTTGACACTGAGGAGGTAGATAAGAGGAGACACATGGAGCTTGTTGGGAAGCTCCTATATACTACTATCACTAGGACAAACATATCCTTTGCCGTGAGCAAGGTGAGCCAGTTCATGGAGCAACCCAGGAAAGTATATATTGATGCTGTTTATATGATTTTATGATATTTGGAGATTTCACCATGTACTGGCCTTATATTCAGTAGAGGTACATCTCTTGAGGTGACAACTTGTGCAGATGCAGATTATGCATGATGTCCTAGAGATAGGAAGTCTACATCTGGTTTTGTTTTTGTTGGGATCTCACTCATGTCATGGAAAATCTAGAAGCAGACAATGGTTGTTAGGTCCAACGTAGAGTCTGAATACAGAGCCATGGCTCGGGGAAGCACGAAGATGATGTGGGTTAGATCGGTCTTGACTTATCTTACAGTTGAGGTACCTCTTCCCATGTATCTTCTATGTGACAATCAAGCAACTCTTTTTATTGCTAATAATCCCGCATTCCATGAACAGACCAAGCATATAGAGGTGGATTGTCACTATACCAGAGACATGATCCAGAAGGGACTCATATCCACTTCCCATGAGCATGGTATTCAGGCTGCTAAGGAGTTCCTAGGTCAGCAGTTTGTGATTAAGGATCTTGGCAGTCTACGTTACTTCCTTGGATTTACACATGGAGCTTATTGTTGTTGAAACTGAGGAGGTAGATAAGAGGAGCCACATGGAGCTTGTTGGAAAGCTCCTATATACTACTATCACCAGGACAAACATATCGTTTGCTGTGAGCAAGGTGAGCCAGTTCATGGATCTATCCGGGAAAGTACATATTGATGCTATCTATATGATTTTATGATATTTGGAGACTTTACCATGTACTGGCCTTATATTCAGTAGAGGTACATCTCTTGAGGTGACAGCTTGTGCAGATGCAGATTATGCATGATGTCCTTGAGATAGGAAGTTTACTTTTGGTTTTGTTGTTTTTGTTGGGATCTCACTCGTGTCATGGAAAAGCAAGAAGCAGACAATGGTTGTTAGATCCAACGTAGAGTCTGAATACAGAGCCATGGCTCAGGGAAGCACGAAGATGATATGGGTTAGATCGGTCTTGACTTATCTTGCAGTTGAGGTACCTCTTCCCATGCAACTTCTATGTGACAATCAAGCAACTTTTTTTATTACTAATAATCCTGCATTCCATGAAGGGACCAAGCATATAGAGGTGGATTGCCGCTATACCAGAGACATGATCCAGAAGGGACTCATATCCACCTCCCATGTCGCTACTGAAGATCAGACTGCTGATATATTCACCAAAGCACTTGCTAGAGGTCCATTTCAGAGGTGTTCCAAACTAAGCTTGGTAGACATATATGCTCCAGCTTGAGGGGGAGTGTTGAGATATCTGTATCTCGTTATATCTATTTCTTATTTCAATATCTTTATTGTACCTATTATGTAATTTATCCAGGGCTTTTCTCCTATATAAGAGAGCCTTAGGGTCTCTATGTTATAGCAAGCAATTCTATTTTTTCTACAACAACCATGCGTACTTTTCTTTACATTAATAACAAGAGCATTTAGATCTTCTGCTTGGTACCATCTTGAAACAATGATCTGGAACATGAAAAGCAACAATCTGAGCATTATGACATAAGTTATGTGGTTCGAGACCATATGATCTTCCTCCTTTACGTGAGAAATGACCTAATGGCTATATTTGTAGATTGATTTTCTCGTTGAAATTTGTAGTAAATGACTACATGCAGGTCTCACTCACATCCAACTCTCTTGCTATAAGGAGGCGTGCGACCGAAAACATTAACCCATGTGGATATTTCCACAAGATCCAATTATCCATTTGACTCAACCCTTCACTATTCTCATTAGGACATGGATCATGGGTTCTTTAAGGGCTCGTTTGGTTGCTAGGTTATCTCGGGGTAGCCTGGTTTACCCCCTACATCCCGAGGTTGGAATTCCACCACATAATCTGTTAGAAAATAGGAATGCGGAAGCGTATCAGAGAAATAAAGATAAAAACATTGTAGGAACATGAGATTTAACGTGGAACCCTACTCCCTAAGGAGCGGGATGAAACCACATGAGAAACCCTCCGAGGGCTGATGTATGCATTGCACTTTCTCACTGATACATGAGGGTGAGGGGCTTCTTATATAGCCCTCACTGAGTCTCCACATCTCACATACGGTCAATGTGGGACTAAATACTGGGATGTGATAAATTCCTGGAGTGATCCATTTACCCATCTACATCATAAGTGACGCATAACACATATACTCCAACGCTCCCCCTCATGATGGAGCATGCAATGCTCAGCTTGGACAAACAAAACGAAATCTCAAACTCACGCTACAGGACACTATGGACAATATCAACTCAACGCGCACAACTGTCGGGTGTTGTCGAGGACGTTGCTTCTCATGCCGTGCAGGTGAGGAGGACGAACGTGCTAGAGTGTGAGTCAAACTGAATTTACTCGTCAGAGAGCATGTGCTCTGTACTGCGTCTGTCAGATTCACTGCAACTGAAAATGACTCATCGTCAGAGTACTCTAGCCCGCCACAACATGTGGACAACTGCACCATCTCTGAAAGGGCCGAATTGAAAAGCCATGGAGACATCCTCATTGGAATCCACGGTCACTGGAAAATGGAGTCTGAAAAATATCTTGTCATCGGAGAATTAGGTTTCTCCCATATTGGCTCAGAGAATGTGATATCTACTGGCTTCAAAAAAAGAATGTGATATCTACTCTGGAGTCCCTATAAATCCACATGAAAATCCTAGCCTACATGGCATAAGGAAGGGGATCTCTACTCTGGAGTCCCTATGGATCACATAAAAATCATGAGCCGAAACAAAGATGGAGACTGCAAAACTGAAGATCGCATACATATGCGAATCAACCTTAGGACTCGGAACTATCTGAACGTCGAGTCTGAACATTTGTAGAGTCTGGAAAAACTGACTGACATGGAGTTTGGAGAATCTGAAAAAATACGGCCTGTAACTTTATACAATACTCTCCCTTTCTCCCATACTTTTCGGAAAACAATGACATCGACAAATTTGGGAGAAGACAAATGAAAATGGGGAGAAGCAAAATATTCTCAAATGATTTTTTTTCTTGCGACTATTTCCCTTTTTTATAGCCGTTACATCCTTCTCTTTTTTCAATAAGCCGTTCAATTTTTTTAACGGCTTTCCTTTTTTTTTTATTTTTTTGCTATTTCCCCCTCTCTCTCTTTTTTTTGGCTATCTCATTCATCATAATCCTTTTTTCGGCTTCCTCCTATTTTTTTACACAACCCACATGGCCTGCTCTTTCTACCTCTTCCTCCCTTCTTTTTTCTTCAAATCATGGTCGTGGGCCCGATGGGCCTTCACAAAATAGACCAAGAAAGGGGGAAAAAGGCCAATAATGCTATTTAGGGTTCCCCCTCGTGGGACCTAAAACACGGTCTTGCGTTGCTAGGGTTCTCACGAACCCACAACCGCCACTGCGAGGAAGAAGGGCGCATCCGCCTGGAAGAGGAGAAGAACCTACGCTTGCCTTCGAATATGCCGTCGCCTGTGATGCCACCGTCGCTGCTGCGAGGAATGGTCCTAAAATGGAGAGGGTTGCACCATGCGCAAGGAGTTCGTGCGATAGGAAGGAGGATCGGGGTCTTCTCAACCTACACTGCCTCCAACATGCTGCTGGAGTTTGCTGCTAGAAACATGGCCTCAAATTTCAGCGAAATTCGGTCGAATTTCTATCGAATATCGATATCCAGTCGAAACCGAAATTCGACCGAAATTCGACCGAAATGACCGAAATATGGGGGTCCTAGTACAAAAAATGATCGAAATGACCGAAATTTCGGTCGAAATTCCACCGAAATTCCATCGAAATTCTGTTTTGGTCGGTACCGAAATGGTGACCGAAACCGACATTTAAGGCCTTGGCTAGAAGATGAAGTCGCGCAATGGACTTACGTCGTGAGTTGCGTCGATGATATGCATCGATGAAGGCGCCTGCAGTTGTGAGGCAGGCTGCCGTCTGGACTTGGATTCACGAAAGCCTTGAGATGGAGGTCTTCTGTGGCCTTGGTTCTGGACTTAGAAAACTTGAACGCGCCTTGAGATGGAGGTCTGTCGTAGCCTTGGTCCCTTCCTCCGTTGGAAGAACTTTGTACCCGGAAGGATTACTGCTTTGGGTTCTTGATCGGTGTTGGCGATGGCTGAACTCACGCATATGCACTCAATGAATCTCGGATTGATTTTTTTTAAAACATGAGAAGGAAATTCTTTTTTGTTGGCTGCGGCTTGAAATCCAGAAATACTGCTTAACAATTTATAGGTTTGCGGGGAACCCTAAATGTTCTGAAACTTCGAACGATCTTCAGAACTTTGCCGACTGAAAAGTTAGGGTTTCAAGAAACCCCCAAAACTGAACTCGAACTTGAGTGATCTTAAACAATAATAGAACAAGAACAACCCGAGAACTGAATCTGATGATCGAATATCGAATAAATATCGAATATAAAATCATCGAGAATCGAACCCGCTCTGGTACCATGTTAGAAAATAGGAATGCGGAAGCGTATCAGAGAAATAAAGATAAAAATATTGTAGGAACATGGGATTTAACGTGGAACCCTACTCCTTAAGGAGCGGGATGAAACCATGGGAGAACGCCTCAAAGGGCTGATTTATGCATTGCACTTTCTCACTGATACATGAGGGTGAGCGGCTTCTTATATAGCCCTCACCGAGTCTCCACATCCCACAGACGGTCGATGTGGGACTAAAAACCGGGATGTGGTAAATGGATCCTGGAGTGACCCATTTATCCATCTACATCATAAGTGATGCATAACACATATACTCCAACATAATCAATGTGACATCACATCACAGTTCTCATTCCAACCCTCATAACCATCCAAACAACTACTATTCACAGGAGGTTACTCCAACCCAACCCAGTTACCAAACGAGTAATCTCTTTGATTCACACATGGAGAATGCTGGGCATCTTTTTTCCTGTGTCCCCCCTTTCATTAAGGTCTATTGGTTCGGGGATGAGATGCACATGATAATCCGGTAAAATTGTAGGTTCTTCCAGTTATCTTGTCAAAGGGTGAAATAGCTATCCCCTCATCTTTTTCACCTACTATTTATCCCGATTACAAGTATCTACCCGACAATAAAAATTACTACTAATTTCCCATTCCAACAGTCTAGCTCACGATAACTACCTTTTATCTTTCATTTCTTGCCCTTCTTAGGAGATTTTTTCATTCGTTTCTTAAACAAAACCAAATGAAGAAGTAATAAATAACTCCAAGTTGACCATTTATCTCTCTATCAAAACTATAATATTTATAAATGTTCATATCTACACACACGTCCTTTTTCTGTCTTTTACCTTGCTTCCCTAGCCTTCTATAAATTTATTGGTCTGCCATTCTCTCTTATATTTTTTGGCCTGCCTTTCTTTGTCTCGAATATGTCCTTCATACTAGTCTGAGTAATAACTATATGGAAGCTATCATTCTTTGTAATAAATATGTCCTTAATACTAGTCTGAGTAATAACTATATGAAAGTTATATTGATGCAGGTTAAAAAGGAAGATCCAAATGTCAAGCGAACTGTATTAAATAGTATAGTAGGAACTCTGGACTTGAGCATCCGGCTATTTGTTAAAGGCGAAGTTTTCCTTGGGGTAAGAAGAAAAAATGAAAATGGTAAAAGTTATCCGTATTCATCATTTACCAACTTCCATGAGAATTTTAAATCGTGTCCAGGAATCAAGAAGTTCAACCACATTAGTCCAGCATAAAGCTTGCAATACAGACATATATGCTTATATAGCAAATGTTTGTGTATCAAAATTTGCTCGTCGTCAGGGGATTGCTACCAATATGCTGTTTTTTGCTACTGATTCTGCAGCTTCTTCTGGTGAGCTCTGAGCCTATGACTTATCAAACACACATGCAAGGACCTATAAGCGTATGCAGTCAGTTATATACTTAAACAACTTATTTGTTTCTTGTGGATTTGTAGGACTGAAACACCTATTCGTTCACGTAAATGCTGATAATAGACCTGCCCAAGATCTTTACAGGAAAATTGGCTTTGAGGTTTACACCTAAATCATTTCGTTTTATAAATTTTTATTTAATTTGGACACACAACTTCTGAACAGATTCGCTTTGTTGGGTATTTCACAGGTTTGTTTTTGAAAGATACCGTGCCTTGTTTCTTTGAACATTGGTTTTGGATGTCGGACACGATGTATTTAACTACTTTTAAATCTTTCATACAAGTTGTGTTTTTGATAATGCATCTATCATGAATCATACCTTATCATATTGATGCATCTCACATCAATGAAAACTAAAAATATGCTAGAAAACTGGAAATTAATTTTATCATAAGAAGTTTAATCAACGTGATTGAGCGATTGGGCCTTCATCTGTTTATACATGGAGATTTCCTGGGATCTATCTACAAGCACATAGAGGATCCTTATTTCGTAATCCAAATTTGATAACAAAAAGCGAATATAAATTAAATTGAGACCTAATTCAAGAGATCTCCATAGTGGACCATCACGACGGTGTTGCTGATGTGCAGTGTGCACATGGAGGTGAGGATTGTTTTCACCAACATCAGGGGTGAGAGGGGATGATTGGATCAACAATTAGGGACGTGCTTTAGTGAGAACCGATAATACATGATCTCAGGTTGAATATGGAAGATCCTTGTCAGTTCCAAGGATTTTATTACAAATTGCTGCAAGCCTGCAACACATCCATACTCGATATATACGTAATTGTTAGTGTTGGAGTATGTAATGGAGGGATAATTGGATCTCTCGAAGATCCCATTACCTTCACTCATGTTTAGTCGCATATGGATGAACGATGGGACTTCAGTTCGTCTGTGGAGCTATATAAGAAGCCCTACACCTCCTGTACTCATTGAGAAAATCTAATAGAAGATCCGGGTTCTTAGAGGCCTTATCTCGTGGTTTCATCCCGCTCCTTCGGGAGTAGGGTTCCACGTAAAATCCCAAGATGTTTATGTTTTGATTCTTGTATATGCCCTTGCTTCCGCGTTCTTTATATTTTAACATGGTATCATAGTAAGTCGATTTTGGGGGGTTTTGATTTTTCATTCCAAGTTCTATTATTGTCCATATTATTCAAAGTTTATGAAGATTATTGATGTCGAGTTCAAAGTAAAATTAGGGTTTCTGGAACCCTAATTCACTCCTCTAGATCTCCGTGCATTCGATGATTCAATTTTTGCATACTGTTAGGTTTTCTTCCTCAAACCCTATCCTCGTGAGATCCACCATCAACTAGTTTTTCAATATGGAGAATCTCCATCAGGATGAAGAAGAGGTGAACTCATGTCATGCCCTCCAGGCAACAAACTATTCTAGGCATCATCTTTGCTTACCATGCGTGATCTTCATGCGACCCCAATGACCCAACACGGAGGAAACGAAGTGTTTGGGATCTCTGAACCCTAGCAGTCGTGCACTAACCTTCAGAAACCCCCTTCTCCCTTGCATCGACGACACCCATGCTCCCTGCTGCTCTGTAATGGGCGTCGTTGAGAAAACCTCGAGAAGATAATGGCATGATGCTCTCTTCTACGTCAGCCCAAAGATGGCGGCAAAATGGTGTATTGGCGTCACGAACGCCCATCTGCTTCAGGCCACGGTGACGAGAACCTCTAGTTGAAAACCTCTTCAACCCAGATCACGTAACTTGAGGCACAAACAATGCACCCTCTCCTTTCCTGATAGCACAACCCTCCATGGGTGAGAGCGATCTCTTCTCCAGCAAAGCTCCTCCAGACCCCATAACCATTTCCTCCAGGCGGCGAGACCCGCCACATCCAGGCAAGGCCTCTCCTCGTACATGTGGTGCCCTACGCTCTACGGGCACCTGCTACGATTTCTCCAGACGACTCCAACTCGCGCCAGGTGCACGACAAGACGATGTAACCTGCATCTCATCCAATGCTCTCCGGGCTTCTTCATTAGAGAAGGGCGACGACAATGGGTTCTCCCCTTCGAGGACTCTAGTCTTGCGAATAGAGAGGGGTACAACCCAATACCCTTTTTAAATAGGGGATGGCTGTTGTAATTTCCAAGCCTAACGAGCATGCCGTTTTGTATTCCAAAAAAGGACAGGGAAAGTGAGGGACTGGATGTATTGGGCCCATTTGGATGTATTCAAAAAAAAGAAGAGAAGAGAGAAGGGGGGTCCGAGTCTTTGAGCCTAATTAGGATGGGTTGCAGTCGGAAAAAGGGAGGCCCAATGGGACAAGTCATGTTTTGCTGGAAGTAAAAATATAAAAGATTGATTCAAAAAAGGATGAAAGTCGAAAAAACGATGAATGGCTTATGAAAAGAAAAAAGAGCGAGTTTTTGAAGGAAAAAGGCTATTATACAAGAAGAAGGCGTACGAAAAAAGGGAATAGCCAAAAAAAGGCCAGTTAGAAAAAAAGGGATTTGTGAAAAAAAGAAGGGGAATCACAAAAGAAAAAATGGAAAAATGCATGTTATTCATTTTGATTCTCCCAACTTGATCATCTATATTCCTATTCTATCAAGTATGGGAGAAAGGGACAGTGTGAGCGGGTATGTATTTTTTGATGTATCTATAGAGCTTCTGCTACCCGTTCACAATTGACATACCGACACTCTAGACTACTATTGCGATCAACCATATTCATCGAGCATCGACTACTTCGTCGGGTATGTCTCTATCCCCAACTACTACTCCGTGCTGGACTTTCTTCTTCTACAATGACTCTTCTCCATGCATGTCCCGGTATCACATCGACTACTATAGGCACGACATAGTTACTTTCCGGTGACCTGAGCATCGCAAACCCATCATCGATCAATGTCTTCTACCAGCAACAAGCATATATTCTTCTTGAGATGTATCGCCAGAAAATGTATCATATATTTTTCTTTTGTTGCAAGCTGCAGCTTTCTCATCTCCAGCTTGATGGGGAGTTTTGGAGCTTGTAATATGTGTAATTGTATCTCTCCAAGATCTAATTACCTCACTCATGTTTAGTCCCGCATGGATGAGCGGTGGGACTCCAGTCTGTCTGTGGCATGGAAGGAAATATCGCGATATATCGGCGATATATCACCGATATATCGATATCGACATGGGACCGATATGGGCACCGATATGGTGATATATTCCGATTTTCAGGCATTTTCTTCACAAAGGCTCGTCGATATGGGTGATATTTCGTCGATATATCGTCAAAATATCGTATCGATACAATATCGAAACGATATCGATATCGATACGGCCTTCCATGGTCTGTGGGGCTATATGAGAAACCTCATACCTCTGTACTCATTGAGAAATTCTAATAGACGATCCAGCCTTTTGAGGCCTTCTCTCATGTTGTCATCCTGCTTCTTCGGGAATATGGTTACACGTAAAATCCCAACATGTTTATGTTTTGATTCTTGTCTCAGATTTCGCTTCCGCATTCTTTATATTTCAATTAGAAGTAGAGTGAATAAGAATGGGTGCTTGTGGCTTAATCTACACTCACAGAAACTCCTTTTAATATTGTTGGAATATGCAACCCCATTCACGTTTAGTCCCACACATATAAGCGGGACACCAGTTTGCCTGTGGAGCTATATAAGAAGCCTCGCACCCCATGTACTTACTGAAAGAAATTTCAATAGAATATCTGACACTTAGAGGCCTTCTCCCGTGGTTTCATTCCGCTCCTCACGGAGTAGGATTCCACGTAAAATCTCAAGATGTTTATGTTTTGTTTCTTGTTTCTGATTCTGCTTCCACATTCTTATTTTTAACATGTTATTATAGTAGTTCGATTCTGGTCCGATATATGGTTCATTTTTTTGAATGTTTTAGTATGTCCATGTTCGATGATCTGTTCATGAAATCTAATTCTCCAATACAACAAGATGCATATCGTGCATAGATCACCAATGGCACGATCTCTTATGCACACATCCTTCTAGCCCTAATTCTTGTCGAAAAAAGAAGAGGCTCTAGATCAGTCCCTACATGCGCATCCTCATATATGCGGAAATCCCAGATGTTGTATTAAGCATCTCCTCCTTCGTGGGTAGCGCTCAGGCGATCAATCCTCCTCGAGATTCCCCACGCTGGGCCTCTTCTTCTGCTTGCAGCCCACGTACACAATAACAAGCCCCGCAGAGGTCGACTCCCAACAGTTCCATGCAGCACCAGGAGATTCTAGCTCTTCCATGCGATTCTAGATTGACGCCAATCTCTGCTAACCTCCAGGTGGCGAGGCCCCACAAGCTCTTTCACACCCTCGCACAGGGGCTACACCCTCTACCCCAACCTCAAGACACAATGTCGAGGGACTCACCGGTGAACAATCCTTGTGCATGGGCAACAAAAAAAGGAATTCAATGGCACCTAGTGGCGATCCCCCACCCCCAATGGCGGCGATACCTCCTTTCTCAACATCAGGAGTCGATGCCCTCCTTCATCAGCATTAGACCTCCATGTGGAACTCCATCTTGGCGACGGTGTCGATCTCCAAGGAGAGCCCCATCGGTGTTGTGGGAATTGGGTTCCCATAAGGAGAGCCCTAAATATTTGCATGTCTTTTGAGGTTAAAAAATATTTGCCTCTCTTTTATTTTGGTACAATGGGCCCACTTTAGTTGGAACAAGAGAGAAGGGAAGGTGGACTGTTACTTAAAAAAGGAAGGCCAATTGCAAAAATAAACGAGATCCATTAGAAAAAGGGGAGAAAAGTAAAAAAGAGAGGAGAATAGACAGACAAAGGGACAATTGCAAAAAAAGAGGGAGGATGATTTGTGAAAAAATGGGAGGAGGACACAAAAATTGCATGTATTGTTTTATTTCTCCCAACTTGAGATCTATATTCTTTATTCTATCAAGTATGGGAGAATTGAGGAGTGAGAGCTAGGCATATTTTTTTGTTGAGATGTATCTGCAGGATTTTTATCTCGTCCATCATCATCTATTCCTGGCTCCTCAACAAAAGCAATTTCTGCATCGAGTCTATCCATAATTCTCGAGATATGTATAGGGACGACCACTTTGTCGGGTGTTGATCCTCGATTATCGGGTTCTATCCCCGACATCAACATGAATTTCTCTACTTGATATCTTCTCAGACTTTTACTGCCTATCCACAACTTGAAGATAGACTGACACTCCATACTACTACTGCATACTAGTCGTTTTCATTAAGCATCGACTACTAAGGTTGCAGAAATCGCCAGTCAGTACTCAGTTGGTAGGGTCACTGACTAAGGATTAATCGACAGTCGGACAACTAATCGGATTTAGTCGGTCATTAGTTGATTTTGATTTTTTTAATTTTTTTCAATATATAAATCATTTATACATATATTCTTATATATTTTCATAGATTTGTACATTTTTAATGCTATCATAATGAAACAAAAGAAGTACTTGACTTTAAATATAACATTAAGCATATTAAAATTGAAAAAGCTATGTGTAAAAGTCGGTCGAGTAGCCGGGTTGACCGATTAATGGCTGGCTAGGAATAGTCGAGTCGGTGACCCCTCGACTCGACTAGTCAGACCGACTAGTCGGCCTAGTTGACTGACTTTTATTACAACCGTGTCGATTACTTTCGCACATTTTATTGTTCGACTACTCTTTACTTTGGATTTCTTCTAGTGATACACTCCAGGAATGACATGCTCGTCACATCGATTCTACTACATACACATCTTGATTATCGTAGACCCATCCTCGTACGAGGTCTTCTACCAGTAGCGACTATTCTGAGTGGGTCTCCTCCCGTCTTTCTCAGATGTATCGAGTGAAGATGAATTGCGTATATATTTTTTGTTGCTGCAACTTTCTCAGCTCCAGCTTGAGGGGGAATGCTGGAGTATGTAATAAAGGGGTAATTGGATCTCTTCAAGATCCAATTATCCCCCACTCATGAATGGCCCCACATCATCTATAAGTGGGACTCCTGTTTGTCTTTGGGGATATATAAGAAGCCCCACACCCCTTATACTCATTTAGAGAGATTTCAATAGAATATAGAGCCCTTAGAGGCATTCTCCCGTTGTTTCATCCTGCTCCTCACGGAGTAGGGTTCCATGTAAAATTTCAAGATGTTTATGCGTTGTTTCTTGTTTCTGATATTTTGCTTCCACATTCTTATTTTTAACAAGTAGTAATAGAAAAGAATAAAGTAAACAAAAAAAGGCAGCATCCCAACATGCATCTGAATTGCAGATTGAAGACAAGACTGAGACATGTGTATTGTAGTTGTATTAAGGGTGGTCTCTGTCAGGTTCGTAGGCGGAGAGTGGTGGGAAACTTAAGATTTACCCCTATAACAACTGCATCCAAATGAAGAATGGCATTTAAGTGCAAGTAGGGTTTCCAGTTCCTTGCATGATAACCATCACGTGTTCTGGCGTCTGAGCTGTATATTGTTGTGCATGGCATTTGAACAAATTGATGTACACAAATGACAAGAGGGGGAGAGGAGAAAAAGAGAGCGCTTGCGATGGTTCGTTTGGAGCAGTGAGAAGGCATGGTCGAGGATGAGGGCCATCGATATGGGAGAGGGTGTGTGTGGGAGAGCCATCATCCAGAAGATGTAAGGGAAGAGGAGGACTAGAGGGAGGCTGTAATGTAATTGTTCATTGGAAGGTGGCTCGTCCTAGAGATGTGATGATTCAAAAGTGCCATTTGCATCTCATAGCTGTCAATGCTGATCAAAATGTTGGAAGGGAGTCACTCGTTGAAGTACGCTTCTATGCATCGGTGGTCACTGGGACTGATACATGTTCATCGAAGGGTTTTTTTCTTATCGTTGTCTGCTCTGGGTCGTCGCTGGATGTCCTTTCAGGGCCTGGGCTGCTATGGAGAAGCCTGGGACCGTCCTTATCTGGAGACGTGGTTTCCATAAGTGAGAAGACCGTGTATGCAAGGGGCTTGACACATGTTGAGGCAGATTATTTGTTTTTTTGGAGGCCCAAAAAAAGGGAGAGACACTCAGCGGTGTTCGCCCCAATTGATTAAAGAAACAGTAAAGTAAACAAGCAGTTTACAAAGGTAAACAAAAAGAAGCCATACAAGAAGCTAAACCAACACCCAATCATCTACCAATCTCGCACAGTGTACAAGGATGTTTTCCTTGTAAAAACATTGTCCCGAGAAGAGAGTTGCGTTTCCGCCCAGCCAGATCACCCACAAACTTGCCACGGGCCATAGGAGCTCCCTCCTCTCTCTGTTTCTGTTAGCTACCAACGAATCACAGAAGACCGCCAAGTCTGAAGTGCAAGCCCAACCTACGACCGCTTCTTGCCAAACCCCAATGACCTTCGGGCAGGCGAAGAAGAGATGTTCAATGGACTCCACTGCATTTCGCATAAGACGCACCTATCTGAGATACAGCCTAGCAACCTCGCGCAACGATCCCTCGTCATCAACCTCTGTCTATGAAAGAGCCACAGGAAAAAGCCCAGACGTTCGGGGAGCCTCATGCCCCAAAAGAAACCGCAATCACGCACCAAGATATCCGATCGTGCGGGCGGGGGCCTACAAATTGCCCCATAAGCCTTTCTCGTCGAGAAAGGGTCCCCCCGCCAGGCCCAATGGTCCCTCTCGTCAGTAGGACGACCAACATCCCTGATGGCGTCCAGAAGGTCAAGAAAAATTCTCGAGCCTTTCATCAGAGAAGTTGGCAAGGAAGGACGGGAACCAACTACCATCCGACCAACAAGAGGCGACGCAGGCATCCTTATCAGCAGCCAACGCGTACAGGCGAGGGAACCACGAGCTCAATGCCCCCCCCCCCCCATCCAATCATCCTTCCAAAACCTGAAGGAACCTCCATTACCCAGCACTGGCACAAACATCGACAGATTTATCGAAAAAACCTCCAGCACCCCTCGCCAGAAGGGTGTCTGAGATCCCACCACAACAACCGGTGAAGGAGGTGCCCCGCTAGCACCGTGAATCTCACGCAGGATCTTGGAATAGAAGTCTTCACCAGGGCCCCAAATCCTGTTCGCCCATTTAAGAAGAAAGGCGTCATTAACGAGCTTCAATCTCCGGACGCCCAAACCTCCTTCACACTTGCGCTGATTAATTTCTTCCCACTCCACCAAATGCATCCCTCCCGCCACATCCCCATTTTTGCCCCACAAAAATCTCCGCATAAGCTTTTCGAGTCGATTGCGAATCCCCACCGGCATCCGGCGATTAGACAAGAAATAGACCGGGATAGAGGAGAGCACCGCCTTGAGGAGGACGAGGCGTCCCCCCTTAGAAAGGATGGCCGACCTCCACCCGACCAGCCTCTTCTCCACCTTCTCGACGACCACGAGCCAATCCCTGAGCCTAGCTCTTCCCGCAACCAAAGGCATCCCCAGGTAATCAATAGGCAAGGCTCCAGGATGAGACCCCAATACACGACCGCACACGTCCGCATCCTCCTCCGAAAGCCCAAAAGGGACCACCTTCGACTTGTTGACATTCTTGCATAAGCCCGACAACTCGCTAAATAAGCCAAGGGTCGCCGACATCCCGAGACATCCGCAAGGCCCCCCTCAATAAAAAAGATGGCGTCATCAGCAAACTGCAGCAAGGGTACGCTCAGCCCGCCCTTGGAGTACCCTGCCGAGAGCCTGAATTCAACAACACGATCAACCATGCGAGCCAGTACATCCGCAGCTATAACAAAAAGAAGTGGAGCAAGGGGGCATTCCTGACGGACCCTCCTCCTTGGCTGGAAGAGGCCACCTTCCGAGCGACCATTAATCATGATTGAGAAAGAGGCCGTGGTCACACAACGACGCATCCACGAGATCCATACCTCCGGGAACCTTCTCATCTGCAAAATATCGACCACAAGAATTTCCAGTCAAGGCAATCATATGCTTTTGCGAAGTCAACTTTCCATAGCACTCCATGCCTTCCCTCCTTCATCCAATCCGCAACCAGCTCCGAGGCGAGAGTAATGCAATCCACGATCTGTCTTCCTTGAATAAAAGCCGTTTGCAACAGGGAGATGATTAAGTCGAGGACCCGAGCAAGCCGCAAAGCTAACACCTTAGCCACAATAAGGTAAAGGCCGTTGGAAATAGCGATGGGACGGAACTCCTCAATTCGCTCCGCCGAGGAGGACTTAGGGAGTAGCACAATGATAACCCTATTAATCCGATCAAAGCCCGCATTGCCATCACAGAACTCGGCGATAACCTCCAGCACTTCCTCACCAACCAACTCCCAAAAATCCCGATAGAAAGCCACCGGGAAGCCATCAAGACCCGGAGACCCATCCACATTCAAGTCCCAAACAACCGCCTTAACCTCTTCCAGCGAAACCGTCCGCGTCAAGCCCTCACATAAAGTGGGCGGGAGTGGCGCCGCCCCAACCCCCGACCACCGCCAGACCGTCGGGATGCACCTCGCAGAGAATTCGTTGAAGTGAGCGGCAATTGCACTCCCCATCTCCCTGTCCCCCTCAACACTATTGTCATTAATCGTGATGGAACGCAAAGCATTTGAGTGCCACCTTCCGCTAGCAATACGAAGGAAGAAAGCCGTATTGGCATCCCCCTCCTTGAGCCAGGTTGCCCTCGATCTCTGATGCCATTCAATTACCCTTTTTTGATCTTCAGCCGCGACCCGCTTCTGCGCGAGAGAGCGCGTAAGCAATTCCTTCGGTAGGAGCTCCTATCATTTTCCACGGCGTCAAGGCTGCTGACCACCCCCTCCGCCTCTGTCCTGGCGGCTATCCTCATCGCCCTAGAATCCCTCTTGAACGAAGACAATCTCTTGCGCAATGAAGTGAGCTTGTGAGCAAACTTCGACACCGCGGAGCCCTCAACCTGTATCTGGGACCAATGAGAAATCACCATATCCCTGAAGTTATCCTCCAACAACCAACATCTCTCGTATCTAAAGAAGCCCCTCACCGTGGGCGCATCACCAGAATCCTATATAATAGGATAGTTATCAGACAAGCTCCGAGGCCTAGAAGACACACAACAAAGAGGGAAGCAATCAAGAATTTCCGTAGACGCCAGGAACCTGTCAATACGGGAGCGGGAGTTGGAGTTCCTCCACGTGTAAGCGATATCCCCCGCCACCAAATCCTCGAGCGCCAAAGAATCCATAACTTCCGCAATGTTCAGGGATCCCGGGTCTTGACCTCCCTGGACCGGGGCCTATCCGATGTATGAAGCGTTACATTGAAATCCCCCCCAAGGAGCCACGGGATCCCCTTGAAGAACAAGTAAACTGATGGAATTGTTTGGCGTCTTCCACGATTCGTAGATGGAGATCTTCCGCCAAGGAGTTTGAACGTGGTTCGAGTTCTTGGTGTACCTTTCTTTTCACGTATGGTGGCTGCGTTGAAGGTGATGCTGAGAAAGCTAGGGGTGGTTTCGAAGATTCTGGCGGATGGTTGAGTGCCATGCTCTAACCATTTTGTCACCTTGGTGGCCCTAGAGTCTTGAACATGAGGAGGCCGATGCAGCTGTTGGCTCTCTGATTTTGAATCCTGCTGTTGAGGAGGTGTCGTACGATGAAGATGTCTCCCTACTAGAGGGTCAAAAGGCGTCGTGTGCTGAAGGCGATGCCCTAGAAGTGGTTGAGGCACAACCATCCTTTTCCCATTGGCCTGCCTTTGGATCAGGCGGTTGAAGCACTTGAAATCGTGGTTGAGAACTTGGAGCCCACATCCTCTTCCTCCATGGTGGTGGTGAAGGGGAATGGAGGAAAATTTAAAAGATATAGCAATCGAAAGTGTTAAGATGTGCCTGGAAATGAAACTAGAACAATTTTAGAGCATAAACCTCTTGTCGCGTCAACTGCAGGCGTGATCTCTACTCTGGGAACCAAACAATGTACTCAATGAAGGTTCTAACTTGGAATGTGAGAGCAAGGAAGGAAATATCGATATCGATATCGTTTCGATATAATGTCGATACTGATATATCACCGATATATCGGCGATATATCGACGCATATCGCCGAAACCCGGTATCCATTAGGCATTTTCTCCTGTCGATACCCGATATCGTCCATATCGGCGATATATCGGTGACCTGTCGATACCGATATATCGTCGATATATCGACGATATATCGCGATATGGCGATCCCTGTGTGAGAGGTTCGGGTGACCAAGAAAAAAGATTGATTGGAGGACATCTTAAGTATTGGAATTGCGATATTGTTTTTTGTAGGAAACAAAACTCTTGTTTTGTGCTAATTTCGTGTGGATCACATTGGGGGTTGGCTCTCTTTCGGATTTCAAGACGATTTATGCTGTGGGTAGTGCCGGTGGCGTGGAATGCATCCCTGTTTACTTTTTATTTCTGAGGTTAAGGGCATGCATGGTTTGAATATTCTACTTAAGAATGTTAACTCGGGCTCACACTTGTTGCTCTCTTGTGTATACGACCTGTCTTTACCGACATAGAGATCGGAGTTGTGAACGAATCTGGGCGATGCCAGAGCTCTTTTTCCTGGTGTAGCCTGGCTTGTCGGGGAAAATCTCAATGTCACACTACTTTCCGCTGATAGACCGCGAATGCGGGGTCGTTAGGATTCATGAACAACAGATTTTATGGGAGATGATATGCGATCTAGACTAGAACTGGAGGTTATTGATACTCTTAATACTAGATATACATGGAGGAACTTTAGCTCTCGTTTGCGTATTGATAGATTTCTTGCGACTGGCGAACTCCTTGAGGCTTTTCTTCTTTCAACCTCTTCCTCTAAATCACAGTCCAGATCAGACCATACCCCTTGATTTGGGACTCTGGTGATGCCGTGGTACCTCAGAGCTTCTTTAAGTTTGAGCGTGCCTACCTCCGGGAAGAGAACTTCAGAGATTTGATTTCTAGCCATTGCATTGGTCCTCCATGGTTTGTTCGGGATTCGTTGCGACACACATGGTCCAGAAGTTAACCTCTTTGCGTGTCGGACTCTTTATGTACAAGAAAGAGATTAGAAGTACGAGAAGAGCTCTTCGGATAGAGGTAAATTCTGGGATTTTCAGACTTGATGGGCTGACCTTAGAGAGAGAGAGAAAGCAACGATACAAAAGATTATTGCTTCTGAGATAGAAGGCAAACTATTGAATGGGGGCAATGGTTGCGAACTACCTGGCTTAAAGAAGGGGATGCAAATACAACTTATTTCCATAGAGTTGCTAATGGAAGAAGACACCATAATCTTATTCGAACTATTATAGTGAATGGTAGTAAAGTGGAGGGTGATCGGGAGATGGGTCGAACTATTACGGATCACTTCCATGACTTTTCGCATCTCTCTATTGGCAGAGCATAGAGATGGGCTGGCTTGGGGGCGACACTACTCTCTGAACAACATGCAAACAACCTGGTTCTTATCTTTACTATAGAGGAGGTGAAAGTTGCAATATGGAGTCTTAATGCAGATGGTGCACTAGGACCTGATGGTTTTGCTGTTTTCTTCTTCAGTGAGTTTTGGTCTTTGGTAGGAGGGGAAGTTGTAGAGGTCATCAAAGAGTTTGCTAGAGGTAATGCGAGGTTTGAGAGGTTAAAGAAGGCCCCCATCTTCCTCCTATCCAAGGGGGCGTATGAGATGGTCGTGGATTACCGACCTATTGCCCTTTATAATGCTTTATATCTGGTGGTTGCTGAGGTTTTAGGGAACATGCTGAACATGGTTATTGATTATATTATTTCGCCTTTTCAGTCTGCATTTGTATACGGTAGGCAGATCAGTGATAGCTTGGCAATGGTCATGGAGATCATTGTTGATTGAAAGAATTGTTGTGTGAAAGGCATTCTTTGGAAAGTTGACTTTTTCAAAGCCCGTTGATATAGTCGACCGACGCTTTCTTTGGGTGACATTGTCGAAGCGGGGGGTTCCTAAACATCTGGATTTCTTGGATGCTGCGTTGCGTGATCGCAGCATCGTACTCGGTACTAGTGAATGGTCGGTATGGTGGGAGTTCTTCCACAGGGCGTGCGACAGGGCTGCTTTATAGCTCCTATGTTATTTGTTATAGCCGTTGACGTCTTGTGTGGTCAGGCATGTGGTGCATCATGATGTCATTGTAGACTTCTCCGTTGAGAGTTTTTATGTTATGTTACTCTTTTTACAGTTTGTTTATTTCTCTGTCCTTGTTATGCAATTTACCCATTAGGGTTTCTCTATTCTATATAAGAGAATCCTTGGGATTTATGAATAAACAATGAAGTATTTTCATCAACATGGTATCAGAGCGATGATCCTAGATCGGAGCCCTGAGTCCCACCTCCCAACCCTACCTTCTAGGCTTGCCTCGTGGCCTCCCATTGCATCTCGGATAGGTGTGCCGCCGCATGACAGTGCCCCAAGGCACCACCTAATGGCAGCCCAACACTGCAGCCGGACCCGTGGCAGCGCCATTCCGGCATAGTCGAGCGTTGCCCAAGCGGCATTCTGCACAGCCCGAAGGTCCTCCTACTGCCCTGACACACTGCCCATACATCCGTTGCCTTTCTGCACTTTGTTTTCTGGTTTGCTTCCACAGTTTTGGCCTGATTTCAGAGCCTTTTTGCCTGATTTTGCTTCGAAAAGCAGCAAATCAGACCGTTTTGGTCCCCTTTGCATCAATAGTTGATTAGGATTGGTTGTGGTATGAATCTACGCCCACAACCGCCCCTTTTCGTGTCAGTGTAGATGCTTCACGATCTGTCGAAGGTCCCTGTAATTTGTCCACGATGTCATAAAGTAGAGTTGCTATGCCATCTACATGTGCCTTCAAGGGTCCATCATCTATTGTCAAGATGAACGGCACAAACTACGAGTTGTGGATGCTGCAATTCATGAATTTACTGCAAAGTTATGGTAAGAAGCATATTCTTACGCAGGATGAACCGGTGGACAAGACTGGGACCAATGCCTCGTGGGAGGTAGATGATGCGTATGCCGAGATATGTCTACCTGGTATTGTCTCTCTTGAGATAACCAATGATATCCTGAGTTAACCCGCAACAAAGGCGATGTGGGACATCATCGCGGGTACATACTCTCAAGCGAGGAATGAGTCGAACATATCGCAACTTCAACATGATATCTTTCCAACCAAAAAGGCTGACCATCCTCTTCACGCCCTGTACACATCTCTGAGGGGTATGTTTGAGCGGCTCCATATCTCCACAATCCTGACGGCTTCACCAGAGCAGCATAAGACCTATAGAGATTTTGTCATGACATGGGTGTTTTTGGTTGCTCTTAATCTAGAATATGACTCAGCTTGCTCTCAGCTTCTCACTAACGCTACGATACCGCCTATGGAGGAAGTGTACCATATGCTGAGCAGACCGAGTATTCCCTCTACCATATCTTCTTAGTAATCATCATTTATGGCAGCTTCCTATGGTAGAGGTGGATCATCTCCATTTAGAGGACGAGCCATACATGGCAAAGGAGGTTCACGTCTACGTCATCCCTGCTCAGACTATCACCGATCATGTCACTCAAAAGACACATGCTAGTCCGAGCATGGCTTTCCACCGTCGACTCATGATGCTGAACATGTTCAGACTGCTCCTGATCTCTCTGGTCATCGTTAGGATTACTTTATTGCTCGTCCGAGAGATATTATGTCACCAATCGTTGGATCTTCTAGTATTGGTTCATCAGACATTGCTGCTTCTGCCTCTACTATTACGTCAGGTGCAAGCTTGCAAAAATCGGCCGACTAGGCCAACTAATCGGTCCGACTAGTCGAGTCGAGGGGGGGGGGGGTAGCTGACTCGACTAGGCCTAATCGGCCGATTTTTACATCAAGCTTTTATAATGTTATCCTTTTTTGCTTTTTTTTAATAACAAACTTATTCTAATATGCTTAATGTTATATTTAACATCAATTACTTCTTTTGTTTCATTATGTAAGTATAGAAAATGTACAAATCTATGCTAATACATAAGCAAACTTATTCTAATATACAATAATTTTATATTTAAAGTCAATTACTTCTTTTATTTCATTATGAAAGTATAGAAAATGTACAAATCTATGTATAAAAATGATTTATATATTTAAAATAAAAAAAATCAAAACCGACTAATGGTCGACTAAATCCAACTAGTCGTCTGACTGCCGATTAATCCTTAGTCATTGACCCCGCCGACTGAGTACCGACTACCGCTTTCTGCAACCTTGGTCAGGTGTTACTCATGCATTTACTAGTCGTTCTAGACCAGATCCCTCAGAATGGATAATGGACTTTGGAGCATCTCATCATCTCTGTGGAGATTGCTTACAGTTTGGTACCTATAGTCCTACACAACCAAGTAGATCAGTGGTTATTGCTGATGCGACACACTCCCCTATTACCGGACATGGGGGGGTTCATTTGACTCCCTCCATGGGTCTCCAAAACGTTCTTCATGCTCCTGCATTCTCAATGAATTTACTATCTGATTACAAATAATTTACATTTTTTTTCTAAAAAATGATTTACATTATTGTGTTATATTTGACCTTAGTTACCTCGTTTTTCAAGTTATACTCAAGGGCATGGTAATTGGATGTTGTCGTGAGCATGTAGGGCTATACAAGTTGATCAATTCTCCTTATGTTGGTGCCACTTCTCTTTCTGCTAATTCGGCTTCTCCGTATATGTGACATCTCAGATTTGATCATCTTTCGTTGCAAAAGTTTTGTTGCCTTATCCCTGGCATCTCCACCAAGTCCAATTTCCAGTGTGAACCATCTTAACTTGGAAAACGTTGTCGGTCCAGCTTTCCAAGTCATGAAGGTCGTAGTAGTCAGAGCCTGTTTGAGTTGTTTCACCTTGATATGTGGGGTCCGAGTCGTGTTCCTGATCATCATGAACACCGATATTATTTAGTGTTTGTGGATGATTTTTCTCGTCATGAGTATTTTTGTTAAAGAATAAATCTGATGCTTAAAGAATATTTTCTCTTTGATAATGCTATCGAATTCTGTACTACACAAATGTCATATTTTTTTTAGCTAAGTGGCATTATCCATCATACTTCTTGTCCCTATACTTCTCAGAAGAACGATGCTGCTGAACACAAATATTGTCATCTTTTGGATATCGCCAAGACTCTCCTCATACAGAGGCGGACTCCTCATTCGTTCTGGGGTGATGGTGTGATGACATATGCTATCTTATCACTCGGATGCCCTCTACCATTTTGGGTGAAAAGACACCATTCTCCCTTGCTTTTCCCAATGACCTTTTTCTCTCTTACACCATGAGTTTTTGGCTGCGTGACCTTTGTCCACCTCTTGCATCGTGGTCGTAACAAGCTCGCTTTTCGAGCTGTCACTTGTATGTTTGTTGGGTAGTGTCGTACCCAAAAGGGTTATAGATGTTTTTATACCGTCAAAGGAAAATACTATGTCAGTATTGATGTTACTTTCTTTGAGTTCATCATGTACTACTCTCCTACATGTGACATATTAAGTCTCTCTAAGTTCGAGGATGCGGTTGTTCTTCCACCTCCGCCTACACATGTCCTTGAGCTTGTACTCCATGCTCTAACGCCTTCACCAACATCTAACACACCTCAGGTAAATTATGAAAATTTGGTTTCAATTGATGGTACTAGTAGTGCGCATGATGAACAAGGACATTCATAGGATGAGCAAGCAGATATAAAGGATGGGCTGAAGTCATCACAACAAGATGATATGGGTATGGCCTCAAATTTCAATGAAATTCCACCAAATTTCTCCGAAATTTCCATTTCTCAAGGTCACCAAAATTGAAATGCTTATTTCTTTTTCTAGGATTTCAATGAAATATCATTGAAATTTCAACAAAATTTTATCGAAATTGCATGTCGTTTCGGAACAATAAAAATAAGGGAATTAACCCTTCATTTTTATTGAAATTGACATATATTAATGGCTTTTCACTTATTTATTCGTCGATGTGTTGAGTTGTTAAAGTGCTTTACATTATTCGAAAGAAGTTTTTTAGTTAGTTTCTAAATATTAGATTTTAATCCAAGCCAAATTAGTTAGACACGATATTTAAAAGTTAAATTTAAGTTTCAACTTTTAACTATAGAGCTTTATTTTTCGTTCTTTCTTTATTTTAATATAAATGTTTTGAATAATAGTTAGTATTTGTGTCACCTCATTCTTATTGATGAGGTGATTATAATGGCTTTTGTTTCCAGCAACACGTTGCTCTACATATCAACATGTGCGATTATTATGCCAATAATACTACTTCAAAACTTATATTTACAATTTTATTTTAGAAATAAGTGTGCATCTCTATTTTATTTATTGACTTAGGTATTTTAAGAATCTTAGTTTTTTTTGGAAAAAATCAAGTTTACAATCGTTTTCAAGATGTTTGATGATTTTACCAAAATCCTCTAAAATTTCTCTTTCTGGACATGGCGAAATGAAACCGAGATACGAAATTTTAAGGCTTTACTTTCTTGCGGCTTCTTTTTCTTACAAGGAATACGTGTGGCTGTGCGAGTGCTAGGTTGTTAGCAACCTTCTAAATCTTGTGACCGTAAGTATTTGCCTACTATCGAATTTGATATAAATCGTTCCCTTGAATGCTACAAGTTTCTTGGTGTTAGTTGATTTGTTTATCTTGTATAACACAAGCTATACAATGCATCTATTAGACATACTTGTTAGAAAGATTTGTGTAGAAAGATTTGTGTTTATATGTATTTGTGTTTGTTTTTATTTTATTTCTGAAATTAGATATTTTTCTAAGTTGAAAGTATTTTGGTTAGATACAAGTTCTAGCCATCATTTCAATATTCAATGTCTTATATAAGATATCATTTTGATAGTACTTTTTGTTGGCTTATGTTTTTCTCTGTTATTATTGCACGTATCACTATTCTCTTCATATTATAGAGGTGAAACCAACGGCTTCTAATTTCGGTTCTAAATCTGGTTCTGATTCTGAGCAGTATACTACTTTTCTAACTGTTGAAGCGATTAGATGGAAATTTAGTGTAGCATATCATGTTAATATCTTACTATAAAAAATGTGTATTTCTATCTCATTTATTGAGTTAAAGGATATTGAAAATCATAATTTTATGATCACAAGCTATACAATGCATCTATTAGACATACACGTTAGAAAGATTTGCGTAGAAAGATTTGTGTTTGTATGTATATTTGTTTGTTTTTATTTTATTTCTAAAATTAGATATTTTCTAAGTTGAAAGTATTTCGGTTAGATACAAGTTCTAGCCATCATTTCGATATTCAATGTCTTATAAGATATCATTTTGATAGTACTCTTTGTTGGCTTATGTTTTTCTCTGTTATTATTGCACGTGTCATCATTCTCTTCATATTCTAGAGATGAAACCAATGGTTTCTAATTTCGGTTCTAAATCTGATTCTGAGCAGTATACTACTTTTCTAACTGTTGAAGCGATTAGATGGAAATTTAATGCAACATATCATGTTAATATCTTACTGTAAGAAAAAAATGTGTATTTCTATCTCATTTATTGAGGTAAAGGATATCAGAAATCGTAATTTTAGGAAAAAATGAGTTTCCAAGTAGTTTCTACAATTTCTGGTCATTTCACCAAAATTCCATTGAATTTCTCTTTTCAAGCTTATGAAATGAAAAAGAAATTTGACATTTAAGGCCTTGATCTGGGGGAGGTCCATTGCCATGCGGAAAAATAAACGTTCTTGTGCGTGATACACCCTCGTTGGGCATGCGTCTCTCGAGCAAGTTTTATCAAATTTCATGCGCTTTCTTTTGGGATAATCTGCCATCAAAATCCTACACACACATCGGGAGGCTTTAAAGTGAGCCAATGGCGCCTAGCCATGGAGTAAGAGATGTCCGCTTTACTGTCACGTGCAAGGTTGCAAAAGTCGGTAGTCCGTACTCAGTCAGTTGGGTCACTGACTAAGGATTAATCGGCGATCGGACGACTAATCGGATTTAGTCGGACTTTAATCGGCTTTGAATTTTATGATTATTTTAAATATATAACTCATTTTATACATATATTTACATAGATTTTGTACATTTTTATACTACCATAATAAATTAAAAGAAGTAGTTGAATTTAATTTAAACATTAAGCATATTATAATAAGTTTGCTTATAAAAAAGTAAAACATTAAAAAAAAATGGTATCTCCTAGCAAAAATTGGCCGATTAGCGTACCTAGTCAGTAATTAGTCGGTACTCTATCGGACACCCCACTGACTAGACTAGTTGGACCTACTAGTCGGGCCAATCGGACGGCTTTTACAACGCTTGTCACGTAACACGTGGAGCATTGTTACAGCTCCCGACAAGGTTCAGAAAGTCGGTATGTGGTATTCGTTCGATCAAGCGCTCTGAAGCGAGTAAGCAGGCGA